>WYDF02286587.1:0-16632 GCA_009867245.2 Adranes taylori
GTTCTCAGTTCTCCTATTATGTTATTTATATGTTCTTTCCAGTTCAATTCATGATCCATTTTTAGTCCTAGGTACTTTACTGATTTCACTTCCTTGATTCTGTCATTTTTTATTTTCACGCTGATACGTAGTTTCGTTTTCTTCTTCGTTTATCATTAAATTGAGTTGTGGTGTCTATTTCATTATGGTGTCAAGATTTTCTTGTATTTGTTTAGATGTTTCTTGGTCGACTCAGTTTCTACTGAACAACGTCTTGATTCGCCTTGAATATGAATCAAGACTTTGAAGTGTTTGTGTGCAATAAATGATAGGAATATGCGAGAAAATCAATGTGTTTTATCTTCATTATATAACATTTGTACATCATTTATTCGACATGTCGTATTTATGTTTAATAGTACGACAGTAAGATAATTATAGAAGAAAATGTAAAAAAACAAGTCCTTCTTAATAATAATAATGGAATAACGACCAATTAAAGCAGTGACTTGCTAACGGTTTGGCATAGATTTGTGCTTTTCTCAAAGCTATAATTTATTTCATCTTCATAAGAAAAATAATAACTACAATTATAAGCAAACATTGAAAGATAATTAATAACATTTACATGATTGTACCCCAAACGTACTTAACACTCACTGAAGAATGTTGCTATATAAGATATCGTTATTTTATTTTGTGATAATGAATTTTCAGGAAGCGGTAGCGAGAGATCACGCGCTTCATCTCGTTCTGCGGCCCGGTCACGTTCGGGTTCTCGTTCAGAAAGATCTCGTTCGAATTCGGCTGCGTCCCGATCGCGCTCGGCTTCGCGTTCTCGTTCTGCCTCACGTGCACGTTCGCATTCCGGATCACCACGTGCACATTCTCGCTCTGGTTCACAGAAATCAGGTTCCGCTTCACGATCGCCATCTCGCTCGCGTTCACGATCACGATCCGGATCCGCACGTTCAGGTAGCAGATCACGATCGGCATCGCGATCAAAATCTCGATCGAGGTCAAGATCTCAAAGCAAGTCACGCTCGAGGTCCAGATCGAAATCGGCCGAAAAAGATGGTTCTGTACGCTCGAGGTAATTGAATTTTATATGTTTTATTACACTTACATCCATCAAAATCTTCAAAATGTTTTTTTAATCTGTTTTTTTTTTTGATTGTAACAATCTGAAATATCTATGTCTCGTTATATCACATATCTATTACAAATATAATTTTTTTATATTTTATCGCTTAATTTTGCTATAATATAAATTGTTTTAATATTTAATGAAATTTTATATATGATTTTTCACCTTAGTATTTGTGCTTGATAATATGTGGCAAATTCTAAGAACTCAGTAAAAACGATGTGGCGCATCATAAACCACAGGAAAAGCACGAGTAATAAAATACTCACCAATAACATAACACCTAACGAATTTAACGTATATTTTTCCAAAATAGTTGAGAAAACTGATGAAAATATAACGCAGTGGTATCGATCCGATCGTGCACTGTAATGATTTCTTATATAATCACTGAAACTGGTCATGATAATTTTCTTTAACACATGTTTCAAATAATAAAATTCGAGATATAATCCGAAATCTTAAAAATAACAATTCTAAGGACTATTATGGTCTCTCCGGTAAATTACTGAAAGAACAAATTAAACATCTTGTTAGCCTCCTGGTAAAAGTAATTAATACATGCTTTACTCAAAATATATTTCCAGATGCACTCAAGCTTGCACTTGTCATTCCTGTTTTAAAAAAGTGACAGATCAGACATTAGTAATTATAGACCTATTTCTATTTTACCGATCTTCTCCAAAGTATTTGAACGTGCAATATACAATATAATATATCAGTACTTTGAAGAAACAATATTTTTATCCCAGGTAGTATGGTTTTAGGAAAAATAAAAATACAACTACTGCTATAATCAATTTAACTGTACAATGTATGCAAGCATTCGAACTGGGGGAATATGCATGTTCCACTTTTAATGACGTGTCCAAAGCATTTGACTGTGTTCCGCATGATATATTACTAGCAAAGCTAAGTAGGTACAGTTTTAAAGATGGGACACTGGCACTTATTCAGTCTTATCTATAAAATAGACTGGAATCAGTTACTATCGATGGAGCATCGTCTGCACAAGCAGCTATGAACATTGGTGTACCTCAAGGATCTATTTTAGGTCCCCTATTGTTCTTAATATACGTAAATGGTCTGCCAAATTTCATACATAACTCGACAAAATGTATACTTTACGCTGACGTAGACGATGCTCTTGAAATGTCTAGCGATGCGCTATCACTTGCATCCAACTGATGTACGTCCAATAGATTAAAACTTAATGAAGATAAAACAGAGGATCTAATAAGGAATCTCCCAGTTGTAAATAAAACAGATATAAAATTTTTAGGTATACATCTGGACCCAAAGTATAAGTGGCGCATTCATTGTTCAAATCTTGAAGCTAGACTTAGCTCTAATACGTATTTACTAAGAAATTTAGCTAGTCCCGCATCTCAGGATAGTCTGAAAAATGCGTACTTTGGCCTAATACAAAGCCTCATTTCCTATGGTATACTGGCCTGGGGTAACTGTGCGTCCAAAGTTGAAATTTTTGCTCTACAACGGAGGGCACTGAGAATTATGGCCACTCTGAAGTATTGTGCAGATTGTAGGGCGTCATTTACGGCATTGGGCATATTAACTTTTCCATGTCTATATATTTATGAATGTCTCTTATACGCTAAGACACACGTTCAAGTATGTCACATGCTTAAGTATGGATCTGATATTCACATGCATGGCACACGTTACAAAGCAGACATACGTATAGATTTTCGTAGGCTTGGTAAATCCCAGATTGGTAGCTTGTTTCTGTACTATAGATTTTTTAACAACTTACCACCGCACTTTCGCAATCGAGCTTGGGAAAATATTCATCTCCCAAGCTTTTTATAGCGTAGATGAGTTCATGCAATATAACTTCTAAGGAATAACATAGAGCACTTGGTACCTTTAGGCAACACTATCGTGTAGTCCGTCCTAGCTGCTTTCTTTAGCAGATGGAGTCATATTTTAAACTTCACTTGTAGCCTTTTGTATGTATGATGTGTATATACACCATGTTGAATTTATACTCAACTTTCTAATGCTTAGTGATTTATATATGCTGCTGTGTTTATGATACTATTTACTGATATTATTTATTTATTAATCATTTTATTAGTTTCTTATTTTGCTGGATGTAAGCACCCCTGTGTTATTAACATTAATAAACTACTTTACTTTATATTAATCCAAATTTGGAAATATTCCTAAGCACAACGTATACATCTAAAGATTGCAGCCTATGATCTTAGCTTGTTGAAAAAAAGATAAACAATTAATCTTTTATTGTGAATTTATATCTGCGAACTCATTAATGATACATTTATAAAAAAAGGGTATAGTAAATGATTGACACGGCAATCATCAAAACTGTTATGTAACAATTCAATTAATCTTTTTCGTATACGGCTATACTATGTTACATAGAGCTGAAAGTTTTGCCTCGCCTATCTGACGAGTCCGCAGAACGGCGAAACAAAGGCCTTCGTTATGCGTTAGTAGAATTTTTCAACTTTATTTCCCATTTTTTGTTATAAGTTCACAATAAAAGATTAATTGTTTATCTTACGTGAACAAGTTAAGATCACACGGTGCAATCGTTATAGCTATATGGTGTACTGAGGATTACTATTTTCAAATTAATTAAATAAAACTTGTTCAAAATTTGGACAACTATGTATTTATACAAAGTTGATTACATCTGTCGACATTAAGACCTCACGGATTGGAGATCATCGTCAAGATCTTTTTGAATTTTCTTCATTGTCTTCTTGAATCTAAATATGTTGACATATAATTTATTTAAATGGAGCACACCTTATATCATAAAAATATGACTTTTTATTGTTAATAAACCAACTTAGTAAGCCATTCTAACCGATTTGTTGACTTCAAGAACAGACTGCATGGATATCAAAAAATATATCTTTATAATAAAGTTTTTTTCGATGAAATAAAATAATAATGTTAGATTATGGGTGAATCGAAAATTAAGTTAATAGTATCAAAGACGTGAGATTCTGAGGAAAACAAGCTTTGCAAGTCACGTTTTTGATCCTCATGATGTCACATTTTTAATACTATTAATTCAATTTTCGATTCACCCATCATCTTACATTATTATAAGATATATATGCATATATATCTTACATCTTACACCCATCATCTTACACATCTTACATCATCTTACATTAGCTACGTTGGTTTATTAACAATAAAAATCCTGATTATGATCTTAAATCCGTGAGGTCGAAACGTTCACAGATGTAATCAAATTTGAATAACTACATCCGCACAAGTTTTGTTTAATTAACTATACCGTTAGACGCGAATAAAATTAATAAGTAACTATTTCCAAATATGTTGTTGATATCTTTCAGTGTGTCTATGATCTAAACGTTGTTTTTAATAATTTTTTTTTGTTGGAATAGATCCGGTTCTAGGTCAAGATCAGCGTCAGGTTCAAGATCACGATCTAGATCGAGGTCAGCAGGATCCGGGTCAAACAGATCACGGTCAAGAAGTAGATCGGGGAGTGCTAGTGGATCGAATAGATCGCGATCAGTTTCTGCCGGATCTAAAACTTCAGGGCACTCTGGTGGATCTGCAGATAATAAATCAGATAGTGAATAAGATTTATTCTATAATGTTATTAATTATATTTTAGCAATTGGCATATTGTGTGTAATAAACTTAATTCTTATTAGTAGTTCAAACTGTTAATATCATTGATTCATAACTTTGTAAAAACTCACAAACGATTTAAAGTTTATACAAAATAAAATATTATTGGAAAACGTGGATTTATTAATTTGAGTTCGTGATTATACCTTTTTTTATTCTTCATTATTGTACTGGAGGTGTGGGCATTATTTAAACAACATTCTAGCAGTAACCGCTCTTACGGTTTATGAAAGCATAGTTGCTGATAAAATATAAGCATTTGTTTAACTCAATTGGTGGATAACATGAATGTGCAAAGTTCAGAAAGACACTCAAGCTCAAGACAAGGCAAAAACTCTTCAATAATGACAACAATTTGCCTTTACATAAGGGGGCGAAGGAAATTACTTCAACAGTAGCACTCTACGTGCTGCGCAATCTTTCACATTAATTAAACTTTATATAGAATCTTCGAGATTATTACTGATTTATATTTTTTGAATACAGAACCCTAACTGCTAGATCCGCAGATTTGCCACTTTCTGAGTTCTAAATATGTAATAAACTTGAGAATTTTTGAGGTAACTGATAAGCGGTTAGGTTACAGCAAAATCTGGTCTGCGCTGACTTAGGAATAAATTGATTGATCATGGGTATTGAACAACTGAAGCATACGGAGTTGACCTTAGAGGTTAACATTTCAGTGCGCAGGGTTGATTGATGGTGCTAATGCAGATATATGCATTACGAGCACATATTTGTATCTTGAATGAAGGAGTTTCCGTTGATTGTTTTGACTATGAGGTAACTTTATAATGTTCACAAGTCTCCTATCCAGAACACTATTCGTCTGTATAATGTCATTAATTGTATAACTAACTTCTTTTATTATATGAGGGATGTTTATATGTCCACAAGAATGATGTCTCTCCGCCTTAATAAAACTACGAACGCGCCTGCATGTTTGACTATATTATTTTCAATTTATTTGACTAGTAAATGGAATTAATAACAAAAACAATAGATTGAATGTAGATATATGTATGTAAATATGCTTTTACGCAGCACATACGTTTATTGAAAATTCGTGTGTTAATTTATTCGAAAACTGCTTACTAATGTTTTTAAGGAATTCAAAATTAATTAAAAACCCTAGGTAAGAGTAGGTGCTCATTTCTGGCTCTGCTCTTTGCACATTGCATTGATTTACGAGATCAAAGCTTAACAAATGCGCTGCCAGCCAGGCGCTATGTAGAATGCTACATACGTATATAATATAGATTTCAAATTGATTAATTTACAGCCTAGGAGGTAGCGCAATTGTTAAGCTTTGATCTCGCAAGCCAATGCAATGTGGGACAAGCATAGGGTATTGATAAAGGCTCAACCGAATGCTAGAAATGCGCATCTACCCTTATCTAGGTGTTTTAATCAATTTAGAATTTCTTAAAAAACATCTGTAAGAAGTTTTCGAATAAATGAACACACCAATGTATATATTTGTACGTACAACGACAAATATATATATATATATAATTTTAAGTCGTACATCATTTAAATGTATATAATAAAGGAAAAGAAATTTAAATGAACTTAAACAAATTGCACTATGCATTCATGTCATCCAACGTCATCATTTATAGATATTTGAACTCGCATCTAAACAGTATTGCCAGTTTTGAAATGATTCACATAATGAAGAGATTTACTCGATGACATTCTATTTATCTATGCTTTTTATTGTTCAGTAAGGCATAGCGACTGTAGTTTTGTCGAAATTGACGAGACGTTCCACTTAATCTGTAAGGAACAAATATATTTCATAAGGAATAAAAGGAAATATACATGACGAGCATTATAAAAATATATTCCAATGTGTTTGATGTCACATGTGACATTTTCTATTCTAAACATTTACTACTGTTTTCTGAGGTATTTCAGAGCATCATAATGTAATCTTCATATATAATTGAAAAGTGTACATGCTAGGTATACCACAAGAAAACCACCACATGTCAACCACTGATAGAAAATATCATTCTCAGACGAAAAACTTCTATGAATATAGGTAGGAAAATGAATGACGAAAGACATAAATAAGACAATTTCTTAGTGAACCGTAGCGCATTAAGATATGTAACTATTGTCTACCAATTCAAACATCCGCGGTTTGAGTCCGTGTGTTGTCCAGAATGTGAGGCGCATGGACCTGCAACTCCCAGGAAGGAAATGTAAAGACCGTTACACATGAATCATATTTTTGATTATAATTATGATTATAAATCTTATTTTAAAATTATGCATGATTTATTTAATTAAGTGGCATATGTTTACAACATGAAAAAGTAATGCTAACAAGAGTTTCAAAAAGATTAGAATTGGGATAAAAATTAGGTACTAAATTATAAGCTAAATGTGATTCATATAAAGCAGCCTTGAACATCAGCCCATTGTGTGGTAAAAGTATCCAGTATCGCTCCTGTCAGCTTTGGGCGACACAGCTTCAAGGATGATACGCCCACAGTAAAAATAAGTATGGAGAGAAAGAGAGACCATTTATTTATTAGTTAATAGATGGTATCAAAAGTAATCCTATTTTGTTGATGAGGTGGCAACGTCTAATTTTGCTTGAAAAACTGTCAATTTATACAAATTGTCATGTGAGCAAATTATTGTACAGCGGTGTCTTTTAAGGTTAATTTCGAAATGAATAGATTTTAATTAAACTTATTTAAATGTCCTAAAAAATGGAAATTCATATTTCTAAAAATTTAGAGCTAGTCTTTTATAAAACTAAAACTATTATAACATCATGGGTTTGGTGATTTTTTATAAAATAATTTTACATTCCATTCATTATTTATACCATTTATCACATGTTTTTATGCATTTAAAAATATTATTAACATATATTTTAAGTCAATTTATGCCAGTTGCAAATAGTCCTGAAAAGTTTGAGTCAGTAAATTGTATGAGAATACCTAAACATTTAACTGTGCTTCTGGGACATGAACAACCGTCTTACAAAGATTTAGCAAATATATTAATTTGGTCTATGGCTGCTGGAGTACCATTCATATCATTTTATGATTTAAAAGGTATGCAAAATACTTAGAATTCTTATTAGTGTTGTAAGATGTGAGATTTATGTGACTAAATAATCAGTTTCAAATTCAACTTTGGATGTCTAGTTTTTTAAATGTTTTTTTAATCTTCATTCGTTATCATATGAAAATGATGTAAAAGGATTTATTAGAATCAAGTTACTCCAGAATCCACTACGATCTGATGCAATAAGTAGTTAATAATATTCAAATTGACATCTTAATTTTACCAGGTGCTACAATTGAGTTTCGCATTTCATAACGATAAAATGATTTTGGATTTTGTCTCCCCTTAACTAACTGAACTACTCTAAAGATTCTCCGGTACATATTAAAGTTTGTTTAATATTTCTTATGAGCTAGCTGAATAAACAATTAATCTAATTTCATTCACGAGATGTACTATTTAAATGGTAACAATATAAATTCTAATCGTACCTTGCGTCCATTTAACAGATTATCCTTGACAATCAACATACTTTTCTGAAAGAAAAGATAAGTATGCATTAAACACATTATTCCATATTTAAATATTTAGGCATTATAATCAAAAATATTGTCATTAACAAAAAGAAAGTACCTAGGGCGATATTCCTTCCTACTGTGTAATTTAAATGTTCTGTGTGCTATATTTTGCAACTGTAGTAAATGTTTATATATATATGCAGGTACATTAAAAGAAAACGAAGTAATTCTCCATCATTGTGCGGAAACACGTTTACCGGAGAAATGGCACATTTTGTGGCATAGCGAAGGAACGAGGAATGGTTATAGCGGTAAAAAGATACGTTCCATGATTCTATCCTACAATGATGGCAAACCAGCGCTAGCAACTGCTGCAAAAATTATTTCAAAACTAAATAAAACGGAACAAAGTTCGATTGATTATATAAGCACAGTTCTAAAGACATCATATAGTTTTCCAGATCCCGATCTGGGTATATACTTCGGCGATTATTTTAATCTAATGGGTTATCCACCTTGGCAGATACGTTTAACCGAATTTGTACAAGTAGATAGTCATCATAATATATCTTTAGAGAAATTTAAAAATGTCTTACAAACGTACAGTAAGTGTGAGCAAAAGTTAGGGAAATAATTATTGTACATTTTCAATTTTTTAGAATGAAATAATTTGTTATATTAATTGAATTGTTTAGTTGGAATAATGTGTAAGCCAAAAAATTGTATATACTGAATATTTAATAAATACACATGATTTTAATAGTTTCTTTATTTCAAAATATAAAATATATTAAAACATTTTGCTTTATGGAAATTGATATAAATTGCTTTATGGAAATTGAATCTCCTTCCCATCGCCGGCCAGACATCTTGTTTCATCCAAAGATTTACACATCGCTCTATATAATCCATTGATTCTAGTATTTGATCTAAATTGTGCTTATATCAATACAACAATTTGTTCATATCCACAGGACAGTCTAATTATAATAAAAATGATTGTATTAAGTTTAAATTTCGAACAATAATTTATTTTTCAATTATATATTTAATTACCATTATTTTTTAAAGTTCTTACACTTCCAATATGTATAATCAGTTCAGATATTGCTTGATAAGCGTAATTAATAATTAAAATAATGTTACGATGCCATAAATTTTAATTACAATGTAATTTGAATATATATATATATATATATATATATATATATATATTATGAGAAAATGCAAAATATTAGTTACATTGAATTGAGATATTAATAATAATATTAAGAGCGAAATAAATCGTGTAAAAAATTTAATCTCCCCATTAAACTCATATTTTAGTGAAATAGGTAAGAAACGCAAATGTAATAACACCAGTAATGACGAAACTGATAAAAGAAGCATTAACAATAGAACAATACTCAGCTGCACTGAAAAGTACGATTACAATTGCTACATACAAAAAGACGAGAAAGCAAACAAACAATTATAGACCAATTGTAATTACCTCAGTGATGAGTAAAGTAATAGAAAACTTCCTGCAAAAAAGATTAATGTACTTCCTGTATTAAGTATGACTGTATTAAAAATGTTTAAGTTTTATTGACATTATTTTGTAAAAGATCACGATACTTTACGGTAAGAAATCAACTTCTTGAATCAAGCCAAGAAATATTTTTTTTTAGAAATTTTATTCATAAATTATAAAAACAAGTAATAAACACTAAAATCTAACCAATTTATAGTTTGTATCACAAAAAAATAGTTGTAAAGAATTAAAGTAAAATAAAGTAATCTAGAATGCAAATTTGAACAAATTATTTCATACAAGTTTTCAGCAATAATTTTTTCCACAATGACTAGTTTTATTTGCGTATAGTTACAACCTAAATATCACCTATAGCTTTTTTGTCCTTCACTTCAGTAGAATCGAGAATAAAACTTATAAATTTCCAATATCGTTGAAGCGTTTGAGTTTCTCTGGGAAAGGATCTTTAAATAGGACAGGATCGGCGCGAAATTCAACCGACTTCAGTGGCATTCGACCAAATGCTTTGGCGAAACGATCTACACATTTGGAGCGCTCAACTAAATGACCTGAATCGGCACTCAACATTTCATTGTTCGTGCATTGGGGACATTTAAATTTCTTACGTGGTGCCACCTAATATAAAAAAATAATTATTATTAGTGCGAAATACAACAGGTTAACAGTTGTACTTTTAAATCCTTTCTTTAACGTATGGCTCAAATATTGCTAAAATGTGAGAATAAGTAATAACGAGTTTTTAATAGAATTTATGGCATTGAACAAGTTTTGGGAACAGTAAATTCAGATTCAGGAAAAGAGATTACAAATTTTAAACGAACCACTTTCTATGAAATTTAGAAGTATAAATTTTTTTATGTTTAAGTATTCTAAGTATTAACTGTACATAGGACATAATAGATATTCAACAAAATCAAAATATGAAATATCTTAGAAAACAGTCACAAATATGATACTAACTTTTATAGGTGGCTTGTTGGTAATATTAGCGACAAGAAAATTCATAGCTATATCCTCGCAATTCATATTGTCATCGACCCAGTTTTTCACGTCCTCCGGCATTGCAGTTGTATACAGATAGCTCCAGTATTTATGAAAAAATGCAGCTCCGGTTAATACCATAGAAACTTCATTTGTCCACTCGGATTCATATTTCCATGATAAAGAAATGTTATCCCAAACATGTGTTCGGGATGGAAAACCTTTTAAAAAGCACATATTTAATATTAGATTTGAAATTTTTGATCTCATATGTTATGATATACACGCAGTATTTGTTTCTTTAACGTGGATGTTTTTTATGCGATTGCTAAGCAAAACGATATTTACAGATGTTTATTTAACTATATCTCTTTCCATTTTGATTTGAATTTTATATGCAACTTAGCGCAATAAAAATCAATATTAAAGATTAAATTTTAATCTTACAAAACCTTCAAATATTTTCGTATTCCTAAATACTTCTGTTCGTTATCTTACCTACAATTCTGTCCGGAAATTCTCGCCAAACTTCATATCCAAATTCTAACTCGTCAGCTGTTAGCATCACAATATCATCATCAATATTTAAAATGGCTTCGGTTTCAATTTCTTCGTATGGAAAGAATCTATTCGATAATTTATTCGACGTAGTCTTAATTAATTTGATGGGTTTGGATATAACAGGAAATTTTGACACTAAAATAGCGAAAAGTCTCATAGAAAAATGATTAGTTGAATACGTAGATTTTACCAAAGTTTTTGATAAAGTGAACCATGAGATAATGGTGGAAAAAACAGAAAAATGGGAATAAGGGGCACAGAAAACCAACTCATAATATATCTAAAAGGAAGAAAACAATACGTAGAAGTAGGAAATGAAAAAAGTAAAATTACAATACTAAAAAATGGGGTACCACAAGGTTCAATCCTAGGACTAATACTGTACCTACTATATGTTCAGGATATAAAAAATTTAAATATGGAAAATAACTATTATGCATATGCAGATGAATGACATTGCATTTCTTTACAAAACCAAAAATTTAAATAAAGTAGAACCGAAAATAAGAAATGACATGAAAACATCTGAGAAATGGACAAGAAAAATAAACTAACAATAAACAAGAAAAAAATAGATCTGGTAACATCAAATAAAAACTAACCCCGAGAAAATATAACAGTAAAGATAGAAGGCGAAGAAATAGAACAAGTAAAGGAAATATCTGAGACTATGGTTAGACAACAAAAAGAATTGGCATAAACACATAGAGTACATAAAGAAAAAAATATCTGCGTTAGCTGAAATAGTGAGAAAATGTGGAGACATAATAAACACCAGCACAAAAATATTAATATACTTGACGCTATTGAAACGCATTTAAGATATCAAATAGCCACATGGGGAAATGCAAGGGATAAAATATTAGGTACATTAAGAAGAACAGAAAATCAAGTAATTAAATCATTATATGGGTTAGACAGAAGATATTCGACAATTGAATTATACAAAGACGTTCAACTAGCTAACTTAAGCACTTTAAAAAGATGGAACAAACAAATATGATATATAAACTACAAAACAAACTAATATAATTTATTTAAATACAACTGAAGAAAAACACCAGCTCGACACAAGGCAAGTCATTAATATAGTACGAACAAAAGCAAGGACAAATGAAATGATGAAAAGTATAATAAGAGAAAGCATAAGAACATACAATCAACTACATCAAGATGTAAATACTACAACAAATTTAAAAAGATAACAAGGAAACCAGTACAAAATGAAAACACAAGAAAAACGTCAAGAAACAAAACCACAAGAGGACAGAGGAAGAAAAAGCAGGAACAAATCAGGACCAGAAGATTGCGAAGAGCTAAATGGGTCAGAACCAGCTAAGACTAATTAGACTCTACACAGAAATTCCAATCTAATTTAATTTACTTTAGAAAATTGAATCTAATTTGATGAACTTAATCTAGTTTAGTTTAATGAATAGAATAAATTTATGTTAATACTCTATAATGTTAATACTTTGTGAAATGTAATACTTTATAATGTTAATTACTATACATTATATTTTTTATGGTTAGCGTTTCGATATAAATAAATTGGCCCGATGCGAATGCAGTGATCGTGAGTAAATGCAAACACTTGTGTTTTCTTTTATTATAAGCAAGTACGTATTATTTTGCAACTATTATATTCTCTGATATTACTTACAAAGTCAATTTAAGGTAAAATATAATTCTAAACCACTTTTATCAGGTTCTAATATACATAACCTTCGTTTAAAAAAGTAAAAAGGTAACATTTTACAGAACTCCTTTAACTAGGTTTTCTCTTAATTGTATATATTTTTTCTTGGTATGTTCTTGATAGTAAAAATACATTGTTTTCGACTTTTAAATTTAATTGCGAGTTTTCTTAATAGTACTTACGCGTTATTTGAGAATGTAAAAATTTAAAGCGACTTCCGGTTTGTGAAAATATTAGAAATATTTATTCCATATATTGTGTTATAAAATTTAGTGTGTGTTTATAAAACCGGAAAGTCCCGATTTTAAGTAAAATATTGTCACGAGCTATTCCATCGAGGGTACAAGGATTAGGAAAAAAATTGAAACAAGACATAAACGGGGGTAACAAAATACTTTAGGTTACCCCCGTAGTTATTATTTTGGACGTTCGTGAATAAAAAGGGGTTTCAAATTAGGTAGAAAAAGACCTTTTAAAATAAAAATAAAGTCTCAATCAATAAAATAATTAAAAGAACGGTTTACTGGAATCTAAAAATTTAATTAAGTCTGTTCGGGGACTACCCAACACATGGTTTACATACTTACGCGAAATAATCACCTAGTTAGTCAGACCTAACCAGTTATCTTAGGAACGACAGAGACAGACAGAGAGAAATATTTGAGCTTGCAAAATACACACAAGAAATGCGCGAAAACAAGAAATTATCATTAGCCTACGAAAACAATTATGTATCATAAACAAAATGAAAAATTGATAATATAAAGCGAAATTTGATCACTATAACCGCCCAGTTCCAGGCTGAAGAGGATGATAAAACGTAAAACCTCCTTCAAATAAACTCCCCAATCTCCCCAACGATATACAATCCCAACAGGGAGTGGAGTTTCTCTGCAACGTTCTTCTCAAAAGTGATAACATTATCCATGATTCCAATAAGCGGCGTGCACTGTACTAAGTGATTGAACCAAATTTTAATTTCAACATTTGTTCTTTAAATAATTTTGATATGCTATCGATCGTTACAATGTGAACTTTATCGCATAAAAAAAGCCACATAGAAAGATATTAAGAAAAATATGAATCGCATAACTTCAAAAAGGCATTAAAAAGAGACCGAGGACCAAGGCAAATAGAAAAAGAGACCCAGAACATTTTATATATTTGTTTGGTTCAACATTTCATAATTTTTTTTATTTATTATTGCTTCAGCTTAATTGTAACTTCTAATAATGAGTCACAATGTATTAATCTGGTTGAACAAATCAAAACCTATTGTTGTAAGTTCCGCGCGCTCTGATACACTTCCATCGACTAAAAGCCTAACATAATGGAACGTCTCAGTCGTTTAGTACATCACATAACTAACGAGAATAACCAATGCTATTTCCAATTTCCAGTTATTTAGACGAGTTGAACAGTTAACCAAAAAAGAAATTATGTTCCGAAATATTTCAAAAATATGTGATTATAGATCTTTGACATAGAAATAGTAACGTGTAATATTGGCCTTTTACGTTTTTAAAGTCTGCATATGATCACTAAATATTAATTGTCAAAAATTTGTGCCCCATTCACCCTATTCCCCAGATTTGGTTCCCAGCGATTGTCATCTGTTTACAATAAACTGCAAAATGGCTCGGCGGTACGAGATTTTCGTGTGATTCCGAGATAATCGCTGCTGTAAATAGCTATTTCGAGGACTTGAATTAATCGATCTACAATGAAGGCATTGCTAATTTGGAATATCGTTGGAATAAGTGTGTTGAGCGAACAGGAGACTAGATTGAAAAATAAAACATTTTTTGCCAAAAAAAACATTGCGTTTTCTTTGTTAGACCACGTAGTTACCAAACAATCCTCGTAAACAACAAATTAAAGAAAAAGAAAAATATTTGAATGATTTAAACATCAAATAAAAAAAATTAAAAGAGTACTTCTACATGACGCTTCAAACATTAATGCCATAATTATTGGTCAGTTTTGTCATTCATTTACGTTGAAATAGGACCCGTAAATAATCTTCAAATAAGACCCGTTGAACCCGAGAGGTTTGAAATTTGACCACTCGATCCTCTTATATGACACGAAATCTAAAACAGCATGTGGAAGATGTAACTCATATAAGAAATTCGAAACGTTTTGAATCCAACTACATATCTATAGGACTACTCCATCGTCGACATAAAACCCAGAGATGAAAACTCACATATCTATAGGACTACTCCACCGTCGACATAAAACCCAGAGATGAAAACTCGACATACAAGAACTCTGCAAGTTATTTAAGTTGGGCGAAAAAGATATTCGAGGATTTCGATATTATAAAATGGAAGGAGAAGGAAATCTTATGCCCGAAGATCTGATACCTCTTTATAAAGGCTACGATTCTAGTATAAACAAGTGAATGTAAACGAAATTTTAGTTTAATGAAAGAAATTATAACACCAGTGAGGAGTTCACTTTCTATTAACACGTGGCAACTATCCTTTCTATTATTAATTTGTTTGGTCACCATTAATGCGATTTGATCTCGAAGATGTTATCTTATGTTCAATCTTGGTTGGCAAAAGGTGGGCATTCAGTAATGTTGCAAATAACCAAAAAAGAAAAATTAAAAAGGATACGACGTATGAGCATAATTGTGAAATACGATAAATCCTATTTTTTTAATGAGTTTAAGTTTTATAATGAAAAGTTGCAGTTATTTAAAAAAAAAATTTATTAGAAATTTACTTTTTGACTTTCCAACTTACAACTCATAAATACTGTTTAAAGTCTCTGTTTAATACTATTTTATTTAGTATTTATAGTGTTACGTAAACTTAAAAAATTACTGATTACTGAATCAATGATTATAATTTAAACAGCCGTCCAGTAAAATTTTCCGCATTTTAAACAGTTCGTAAAATTTTCCATTTCGTGTCTGATCAAAAAGAACCAAATTTGACGGAATATTTTGATAAATAACATTATAAATTATATGAAATAAAGCCTGCCGATATTACTAATAGAAATGTTATCATCTTCTGCACTACATCCCATAGAAATTCAATAAATATAATGTATTAACGCAAAATAATGATACACAATATAGTTACCAATAACAGATTAAAAATAACTATTCCTATAATTTTCGTGGAAGTTGCAGTCATATTTACTCTCTGCGTGACGTCACAACCGCGTGCACTAAATATGCCATTTATGTAATTCGGTTGAATAAGTGTCAAGATATGGGACGCAACAGAGCCGTACATATAAAAATAAATATACACCCTGGATGCAGGAACTTTGCACATTTATAAGTAATATAAAAGAGACGTAACAAAGTGTGTATCGTGTAAAAAAGCAATAATGATGCCTCTGTGGAAACGGCCATTAAATCGTAATTTTTAGGAGTATATATAAATTTTCGCCCATCAGGTCAATCAGATGAACTCTAGATGCAAGAATTTGATACTAAATGTAGATATGCTCTGTCGATTTCATAAAATTATGCAGCAACGAGTGGAGGATATAT
>WYDF02286598.1:0-30372 GCA_009867245.2 Adranes taylori
CAAATACCAATAAACCCCACCAACATAACCTATAAACATTGTTCCAAGAATAGATAGGGGTTATTTTTAGAATTACATATACAGTTATTTCATTAGAAAATTAATAAGTTCGCCGTAAATTTTACGGCTGCGCGCCCGCTCGAAGGTTAACATTATCTCTTGAACGACAACCTTAAATCGTTTGCCTTTCGTCTATAGAATGACTTCCATATAACGAAGTACGTGATATTATTAAGAACTTAAAAAATTCCAATTGTAGAGAGATATACGGTCTCAACTCTAAAGTCATGAAGTCTATTTTAAATGTTATTCTTATTCCATTAACCAAAATATTCAACATTTGCTTATTAGAGGGAGTTTTTCCTAATGAACTGAAATATGCTGAAATAATGCCACTACGCAAAAAAGAGAACAACATCAGACTCCAGAATTATCGACCTATATCCATTATTCCAATTATTGGAAATTATTTAGAAACAATTGTAAAATCACAAATAGTGAATCATCTGGAGAACAACAGTCTCTTGAATAAGAACCAGTCCGGATACAATAGGGGCTGTTCAACGGCTAGGGCAATAAGTGAACTAGTAAATTATATATTAACTGTTATTGAAAATGGTGAAATGGGGGGTAGCTAAGGCATTTGATTGTGTCTCATGGGATTTGTTGATCAAGAAACTAGACCTTTATGGTTTCGATGATAATATGATAAAGTTGATCAGTTCTTATGGACGTAATCGAATTCAATCTGTAGCGATGGCAAAATATCTGCACCTCTAGAGCTAACTGTTGGTGTACCACAAGCTTCAGTACTGGGTCCTGTTCTCTTCATTCTTTACAGAACTGACGGTCAAGAGGCCGCTGCAGTTATTTTATATCGCCAGTTTCTGTCTGCCGGAGTGTTTTACGGCGGTCACCTGTAAATATATTGTCCTGTTGAGCATTTTAGAACGTTTCGAAGATTTTTCTATCATTGTTCTATTCATTGAACTAACAGAAAAGGGCCTATTTTTAGCATTTCTCTGCTTTGTCTGTTGTCGCAATTACCGAGCATCGAGAGCCAAGACGGTGGTCTATTTGAGATGCGCAATCTTCGAGAGCTGTGCATATGTTACTTGGGTGGTTTAATCCTTACAGGTAGAACGAAGTTATTTTATCCCCATGGCTCACACAGATAAACCTTAAATCTTTATGTTTAAAGTATAATTGTAATTAGACACGATTAATTAAAATGCTTCCCTTTTAAGGTCTATTTATAAGTAGATACTTCTATTTATAAGGAATTATGCTCGATTTGAAATATCAAAGGAGCTAAGGAATAGGTCGAAATTAAAGATAATATTTTTCCGTTTGAATATAAACAATCAGTTGTAATAACATAGGTTATCAGTAATATCATTGATTGCGATGATATAAAACTCTTGATATTTTTTTTTGTTTTGCGTAGGAAGTGGAGAATCTTCAATAGACAAAGGATGCCCGATGCAACCAATAGTGTGGGATTTTTACCCACTAAACTTCACTCCCCTTTGGGATATTATACTTAGGAGGTTGGTGAATTTATTGTATACGGCTTTAGGATTTATCATCCTCTTCAGCTTGGAACTGGCCTCTTGATATAAAACTCGTGCACTTCTTACCTTCTTACCCCCACTAAAGTAAACGAACGACTGCTGGCACATGGACGTCTGAGAAGACCGTATAAACAAATATGCTAATGTAGTGAATGTGAGATGCGAGTGTTGTGTGCTGAGAGTTCTGCACCGCAAACATGCATATTCATGCGCAATGTACATTCATATGACGTCGCGCCAACTAAACTTTAGCTACTACATATTTTTCAGTTCACGAAAGAACATGACTCTCAATTTGGTTTATTTCGCAAAGCAATACCTTACGGACTTCCTCTGTTTTTAAATAAATATTTAAACCATATGCAACCAACAATAAAAGCTTTGTCCAACTCATGACAAGTATATTTTGCTTACTAGAAATGTGCTATATTTTATGTTAGGTTTAGCAGACCAGTTTATAACAATAACAAGTTTATAATAAGCTTTACTTGAATTTTGGTATAATTCACAGACTAAAGTCATGTCACGATTGCTTTTTAGCACATTAAAAGGATTAATGTACAAAAATTATGCAATGTTTGTCACATGCTAAATACAGGCAAGCTTACAGGCTAAATACAGATACATTCACTTTTTCAATTTTGCTTGATAATGAAATTTGCAGTTTACTTCAACAGCATTCAAATGTTTTAAATAAATGACCATAAATTTTACACATACTATCTCCAAAAAATAGTTTTTGTTCACAATTTTTAAATATCTCAAATTAAGAAGCTAAATTCACACCAGTATTAAAAGGAACTAAAATTATTATCTGCAATTATTTTGGAAGTCAAATGGCTTTTAATAATGACATTCATAATTGTTAATTTGGTCCACGGTAAATGTATTGCCTCTCTTCTTTTTGTTTTCCAGGTTATTTTTGATAATGCTCCACACTGTTTTATTCTCATTGTTGGACGATGTGATTAAATTATCATGTGCAGACCTTTTCGATGCAATAATAGCCTGATGATAGGTAGCTTTGAATTTCTTTATAATTGAACATAATTGAATAATTGAGCATATTCAACAGGATATTAAAGAATTTAGTGAACTTGGTTTGAGCATTTTCGGAGTTATCGAAATTAATCATAGACCAATCTGTCTACTCTAGGCCTTCAAACATGTGAAATAAACAATGACTCGTAATACTTCGAAGAATCTTATATATAGAATAACCTCTATGGCAGTAAACATCCCAATCCGCCACAATTGCTCTATGATCCGAAATATTTTGCTACTGGGCCTCTAAACCCTTGAATACGTTTACTTAACTCAATTGAAGGAGGATTAGTTACTGAAGGCAACTAACCTCAGCGTAAAATTATGTATCAAAAATTTCTAATAAAATTCAAACATGGAACCATTCGGATCCAAACTAGACCATGTCCCGGAGCGAAGAAAAATAATACCGCTGCCTCTTAAGTACTGCAGGAGATGTCCAAAGCCGAGTAAAGATGTTCTTCTGGTTTCCTTCCAGGCGACTTCTCTCCGTAACTGATTCGATCATACCCGATCGATGCTACTCCTTTTCTTTCCCTCAAGAAAGAGACATCTGACCTCGATGTCCAGAAATACACTTCGTTAGCTGATCTTTAAATTGTACGGAGGAGACTAAAATATTTTATATAAGATAGTTTACTAACATGTCTGTACTAACTTAATGGAATCAGGATTTTCCATTTTTCAACAAAATTGCTACTTGATGTGAAACTTACCCTTTTCAGGCCATCCTACGTTAAAGTTCTAATAATAATTTATGACTGATTCCATATGGATTTGCGGATTTATTGGATTTATTTGCGGAGGTACTGCCAATATGGCGTTTGGTAGTTGTTTCTCTGTCGTTGACGAACCGTAAGATACCGTCTTTGGTAACTCTTTCTTTATATATTCTCTTTGTGATTACAAAATCGCGACCACATCTCACTTCCGGAACGGTGCGCTGTCACCGTCGTAAATTTTAAACTGTTTAAACCTTTCTAGGCTGTAAGTCGAGTCTTTTGACTATCAGCTTTCACTTGCATAATTTGTTTTCACAGAAAACTATTGTTTTCAACTCTCGCTCTTACTTTTGTATGTGTTTTTCTGTCGATTTTCTGTGGACGATCTAAATTTACACGTCATAAGCGCCCTCTGTCATCACTCTTATTCTATGTACCATCAATTCGCTTCACGTTGGTCTGTAATGTGACTGACCTATATTTGTTATCTTTGATATTTCTACCAAATTGTTGATAGACTTTTCAGTGATTTATTTATTGGAATTACTTCCAGTATAGTATCATATTTATACTTTACAATTCTTTTTATTCAAACGCCTCTATTTTAGTGTTCAATAGAAGCTATTTAGTTTGGTCTGCATACCGCTGGTAAGGACTTCCAAGGGTTCTTATGCAGTTAGTTTCTGAGGCGAAATGTTTTTCTATCGTTTCCAACGTATTCTATAATTGCAGGATAAGTAATTTCTCATGCTAGGCTACGCTAATATTCCTTGATATAATTCGTCAATATGTTATTCTTAAGTTAAATATTTATTTTTAAGTCTTCAATATTTTCTTCTTAGGATCTCGTAATATTTTATTCTTAAGTTGCTCGTTATAACATTGGCATCATTATCAGCAAATTCCGGTGATAGTGATTATCAGTATCTAATGAGTCTCCAAACGCTGATGAAGCAACTGACACCTTTAAAGAATATGCAAATGCACTTAAATATTCAACAATTATTTGTTAACGAACAAATGAGTAAGCAGTCTGAAGATAGTCAATTTTCAAATCTTCCTCTACAGACCGTTGATACACCACAAGTTTCACCATGTGAAACATTCTGTTCAGGATCTACTGAAGCATCCCATTTAGATGAACGTTCGTCAGTATCTGGTGGACAGTATTCTACAGCACTGATATACAGAAGGTTCATCAGTTGATTATACGGAAACAAATGCAGCTCCATTTTTTAAGACTTTTACATAAATTTCATGATCTGCTTATAACAATGTAAAACTAATAAATAAATATTTTTAAAGTTACCTCAGTGTAATAGTTTGCTTTTGTTTAGTTTCAATATATTTTCAAAAAGTTGAGTATTTCTCTAGTTTATCACGAATTCTATAAAGTAAATATTCAAATGTAGGTGGCAACATTCTAAAATACTCGAAAAACTTTTTTGGCTGTTGTTCTAATTCTTTAAAACGTGTAATATATTCACCATTTTTATCTCTACTCTTGTATATGTCATTCACTCAATATTGTCTTCTTTGGTCTAGAATTATGTATTTTAAGCACTGTTTTCGCCAAAACATAAATTCAATATTTCTTGGTTCATCATGATTACAACATCTACAATTTATCTACTACGGTCATCATGTATTCAAACTTCAACGACAAATAATCGTGCGTATACGTGCATTTAAAAATCTGAACGCATACGCACTAAATGTAACCACAGCCTTATGCATACAATCCGATATATCTGATGGTCCATAATTTTATAATTAAAAGAAGAATAAAAAAATTTTTGTACTTACCTTTTTTAATTAATAAAGAATTCATATGTACACTTCATATACTTCACTTTTATCACACGTCTCTCTCTCTCTCTCTTTCTTCCTTGTCCCAATAAACCCCTCTTTCTCAAATATTTCCGTAATTCCGTCCGTTTTTAAATTTTTAATCATTTTCTTCTCTGCTTCATTCCTTTCAGTACAACTCCTATCGTATTTTCTCCATTCATCTTAAACATAATATAGTCTTCCCATGTGGATTTTCCTGTTCGCAGATTCCTTAACAATTCTATTGTTTCCTTCTTCTTCCTCAACCATATATCATCTGCTTCATATGCAGTTTTTCTCCATTTGTTTTACTGTACTTTTTCTCTTTCATGCTTAATTTTATTTCGTCGCTTCTACTACCCCATCTTACATTCCTTATATCATCCCATCTTACTTTGTTCAATACCGCTGCCAACCTTTATGTTCTTTTACATTCCAAACGTATCTATATTCTCTACTTTCCCCTTAATCTCTGTCCTCTATATTTTCATGCTCGTCGAAACCTAAATTCCATTGTGATTCCACCGAAAATTATTCACAGGAAAACATTTCTATATCCTTCCTTCAACTGATTTAACTGAATATATGTTGTTTTTTAATTCTAATATAGAAAATTGAATTAGAAATTTATGAGGAATATATTAATAAGCAAAAATGTTGTCAAGAATTTATGGATAAAAATATCCTCAGTAATTGGCGGATCGTACTCTTGTATGCTAAAATTAAGTTAGCTCTCTAGGGTTCCTTTACAAATAATAAAAAGGCCTCTTCATTAGTATTACACAGTTGCTGTATAGAGTCACCTGAAACTGGAACCATGATATTTCCAATTTTAATTTTATTTCCATCGTGGCAATTATTATTAACTCATATAAATATAATTAATTAGCAATAACATATTATATCTAGAAAATATATTGCAAATTACAACTTAAAGTTGGTATATCATCTAAAATTAGTAATAAATCGCCATATTAGTTTTAAAACATTTTATAACTTATAAAATATATATGTTGCTCGTGACTTTATTTTAGATTTACTATTCAACTCGCGATCATGATATGTGTTAGACTTTTGGAACCAATAAAGACACGGGGAGCACAAACAAAAACATTCTCATTATACATATTTCGTCCTATCTATTTATTCTATATAATTAAAACTTTTATGCTTATAAAATTAGCATTTATATTGTTACGTTTTATTTACCAAGTGCGTAATTCATTTGTGTTAAAATTCACTTGCATTAATAAAATCATTTATATTGTTACTGAAAATAATTCGTATGAAATAATTAAGATATTATTTACATGCGTAAAGTTCATAAGTTCTCTGCTTTTATTTTATATTTACCTAAAAATTTCTGTAAAATTTCGAAATGTCGAAAAGTTTTCTAAAGATAATGTTCCACATTTCTACACTTTATACACTGCTCGTCTGGTGTTCGCAATGCGCTCCAGCACATGTTGGCGAAAATCAAATTTGCAAATATTATGATTGATATTCCATACAACTGAAAGATATTAGACAAGTTAGGAATCCAACTTATATTTTAAGTTTTATTTTCCGTAACCATTATGTTATAACTTGATACTTCCTTTAAGGAATCCATTAGAATAGGAAGCAAATGCTCCAATAGAAGATTACGAGTTTAGAAACCATGCAATGGAAACAAAGATAAATGCTATATTTCAGATATTTCATGACGTGTATTTAAAATTTTGTTCAGAACAACAAAAAGAAAAACCTTGGTACAATTCATTTTTAGACTTGGGACCATGATTATTTACATTCTACAAACTAAGCATATAAATGTTTAGGAAACAAATGTGACTATTTGGGTGACAACGTCATACAAGTCAATAGCATGAACATTTAGTACCTATAAACTTATAAGTTCTTCTATCAGGTAGCCCAAAACTAAATAATCCTGACAAAAAAGTCCCCAGAAAATAGTCCTTACGAAACGAAAACGAAACGAATTTAAATTAAAACCTTAAATTAATTGTCAAATTTTATTTATATATTTTAATAACAATTAAAATAAATTTTAAAATTTTATTAAGCTCAAAAATTTATCACTCCTATCATAGGGGTCCAATTCCACTGAAGATGGCACGCCGCGGCTGATTATAGTTCGTTGAGGATATGATGCTTCATTCCTGTCCTGGATGAGGCGTCCGCCCTAGTTAAAATGATATGGGCCAGAGATTCATACCTAGATTTCATCCAACAACAACAACGTCATACCAGCCACCAATCAGAAATCTAGCAATTTAAAAAATCAAGGAGGGGAATCCAAATTTTTTCCATATCAAATACATAGAACACAATATAATAGGAGGTCTCATTGATATACTGTAGCAGTAAGTGAAGTCGGTCGCCGCCATCTTGATACGCTGTTTCATCACTGCTAATCTTACCCGAACCCGATGTTTTATAGAATTAGCAAAGCAAACTAGAATATTGTATGTTTTTCAAAGTAATAGTTTAATATAATAGATAATTTCATAAAATATATGTAAAATATATGTATAAAAGTTTCATTATAGAAAAATTTATTTGAATAATTTTTTACAATATTAAAAAGAACCATTTAAACTAACAATATTAATTAAAATTAAAATATAGATAATACACAGATTTTTTATTGCCCTTTAAACTAAATTATTTTTGTAAACTTTTTTTTTTATGTGCAATTTTTCAGTTTTTTTCATTTGCCACATGGTATAATCTTTTATAATATAGTAGTGCTATGGCTTGTATTAACCAGAGGTGGTGATTTTCCCAGAGCTCGAAATGCACTTCCAGCTCTTTAAATAAATTTCTTCCACAGCATTGACTAAAAAGCCTACTTAACATAACCTTGCTAACATTTTCTTTTATTCCAGAAGCAATGTATTGTTGTGTTACATAAAAATTACGGTGAGCTATATTGGCCGAATAGGCCATAATATCCTAACTTACCCTACTGAATTTAATATTGGGTTTTTTGTACCCAAAAACGATCAGTGTGAGAGTTATAAGAATGAGGTGGACAAATCCGAGCTTGAAGAAGATTACAAAAAGCACCAAGAAAAAAAAGAATTTCGTAGAAGCAGAAAAATATGAAATTCAACTTTCAGTTTATGATTTGCAAGCTGTGCACCGGTGCCGATGGGATAAACATTTAACATTTTTTTACAAGTCGCGACTAAACTGCTTCAACTTCACCGTAATTTCTATCAACTTACTGTGAAGTTGAAGCAGTTTAGTCGCGTTCTAACATAATAGTTATGAAATAAACTTCTTTTGTTTCAGCTAACCGAAATTATGACGTCAAGAACTAAATGCTATTTTTGACATGAGGGATTAGGTAACAGATTAGGTAACGTGTATACCTGTACATTGAAGAGCTTTCAAGAAGCACACCAGGGCCTAACATAGTATTTTATTCAGACAACTGTGGGGGCCAGCAAAAAAACAAATGAGTATCAAACAAAAGGGGATTCGATTTTTTAGTAAGGAAGGCTGGCTACTAATTTGGTTATTTACTATGCAGGTACATGTAGCAATGCACTTGTTTGCTGTCAAACATTTGGACGTCCATTCTATAACCCATAAATACCTCAGAACGAGGGCGGCGCAGTGCATAGCGTTATTCGAAGAGATTTAAAAAGGACCACGAAATCAGGACCTATTTATGTTCCTGACCAATATGTTTCGGTAATCAAAAATGTCAAACAGAAACGTGAGCCTACAAAAGTGAAAGAAATGGGTTATGAAGATTTTTTTATTTTAAATCACTTTATGAACGATGGTCCTTAATTTTACAAAGAGAAACTTGTGTTTGAAATAAAACAAATTAGGTTTGAGTAGGTGAGTGATATTTTTTAGTATATAAACTGTTAAAGAAAGCCTTTATTTAAGATCTACTTACAGCAGGAACATTTCCCTTCCAGATAACAAATTAAAAGACTTAATTAGTTACATAAACAATATACATGAGTCCCTCCATCTACAAACCCTTTTATGGTACTTTTAAATAAGTTAGGTACCGCTTTTCTATAATTTTTGTAAAAAAAGCATACTTATTTTGTTAAATTGCTTAATACTTTTCGTACTATTTTGATAATTCTTGTTCTAATAAAATTTTTCATTACGTTTTCTTCACATTTTTACTTGATTTCCCTACTCCTATACAGAAATGTAAAAATTGTGATGTATTTTCAGAAGAACAATGACGTATTTACATAATACTGGTATTTATTATTTTATGAAATGAAATGCCTTAAAAGTTGCAATAGTAACCCACATTGTCTATAAACTACTTTCATAGAGGAATTAAACTGAATCTATGGGCCATTCTATTAAGAAAAAGTGGAATTATTTTACTTTTGTTTGTCCTGTAAAATTTCAATTTTTGCATTTACGACATTAACCCTCCGGAGAATATTTGAAGTTATGAATATTAGAGAACAATAAACCAAATTATTTAAACTTCTTGCTTTTATATTTATCATATAAGAATTAAGTACTTTATTATAAAAATTACGAATTCTAACCTAACCCTGTATAATCTCATGCAATGAGAATTTTTATGTTACAAGAGAGCGCAATAAAATATAAAAAGCAGTATAGTAGTCAAAAATAACAAATACGATCCTGCTTTGCAACGAACTATTATTCTGTAACAATACCTCCTAGGCAGTTAAGTGAAAACAATCAATGAAATTTCATAATTAGAAATAAACAATACTCCAACTGTACACAGGTACCATTTTATTCAACCAAAACTACAGGAAAGCTCAATCGACAAGTGTATAATACCTGTCGATTCAATAGTACTTTATTTTATTTTACAGTATTGGGCATTACACAACCTAAAGTCCTAAAATGTGCTTAACTTAAAATCCTAATTCTAACTTCTAGTTCTTCCAAACAAGGACTAGAAGGTTACAAATTATATTTATAATAAAAACATACATTGATTTTTAAATTTTGTCTCAGGTGTCTCAGTACTCAGGTTGTTTTCCTCAGCCACAGGATAAAGAAATGTTCGATGGGTGTTTTATTCGTACTACTGTGTTCACATCGCGTTATATAGCGATCTGAAATTTATAAAGGAAGCTTCAGGATTTATCATCCTGAAGAGGATGATAAATCCTAAAGCCTCCTTTAAAGAAACTAACCAATCTCCCAACATTATACAATCCCAACAGGGAGTGGAGTTTAGTGGGTAAAAATCCCACAGTTGTTGGGTGCACCGGGCATCCTTCCTCTTTTGAATATTCTCCACTTCCTACGTAAAAAAAAATTGTAAAGGACTTTACTCTCACGTAAAATTTTCTCTGTCGAACAGTGTAATACTTATTACGACAAACATTACATGTGTATGGGCATGTGACAAACTTAGTAATACTGATATCGATTATAACTCACTCTCGTATAATAGAGTACATATTAAGTTGTTGAGCTTAATTTTATACGTAATTATAAACTGCAGCATGCCTAGAAAAACTTTTCTCATCAAAAACTACGGCAGATATCTTAAAGGGAAAAAAACTTTAGCTTGAAACTTACAATTTTAAAAGGAAAACAAACTCTTGTGTAACGTGAATATGAAGAATGAGCTTTCTTGTCAGATTGCACTTCAGGACAAATCTAACAATCAGTGTATGTGGTAGCTAATGAAAGTTATATGAGTCTCAATTTTGTGATGCAAAAAAGCAACTGCAGTTATATTTGAGTAATATATTTTGAATTTCCCAGGGATCATGAACAAATACGAAATAAAGGCGAGTTGTCCAGAAAAACACGTGATGTTCACATATTTCAGACAAAACATACTATTACATAGTGTAACGCCAAAAGATAACAGATGTATTAATTCACTTTTATGGATTCTATTGTAGAGATCTTTAAATATTTTAAACAAATGATCTGAGGGAAATCGAGATTTATTCTATCTGAAACGCAGGTGTCACTTTATAGGCAGACGAGAGGAAACAACTTGCCGCGTCGAAAAGAAATTGGAATCAAAAGGGAAAAAAGTACTCTTTTTTTTACGGAAGTAAGTTTTGTGCTGTAAGGTTTGCTGCAGCAGAGAGAGATAATGGAAAAAGTAATTTCAGTAATAGATTTTTTAATAGGCAGGAATAAGATGACACAAACTTCTGTTGAGACGTAGTTTGTAAGGTGAGGCGGCGGTCGACCGAAAATATAAAAAAACAAACTCCAGTAGAGGAGACATTCAGAATTTTATTAGATTTTATCAAGTCTAATCTTAAGTTTATCAGACTTATTTTTTATTTTTACTTTCATTCTCGTTCAGTATTTATGGCTGATGTGCAGATGTGAGTAGTCAAATATTTTATTATAAATCTTGATTAAGAAAGTGAGCGTCTTAAGGTCTTTTCATTTTACTCTGAATAAATAATTAAACTTAATGCCACAACTAATTTTAGTCATTTGAATTTGGTGTCAGAATTTATCAAAAGCAAATTATGTTATTGTGAATAGAGTACTTTAGAATCTTGATTTGTTATATTTAAACGGTTTTATTAATATATGGTTCGTGCTCAACATATTTATACATGATTCATTTAAATTAAATCTTAAATCATTTCAAGGCATACATAGAATGTTTTACTTCTGTTACTTTAGTGTTTTATTATTTGATGGGCCGTAATAGCTTTTATTTACAACTGATTAATTGGATTTAATTATGTAAATCAAATAATTCTTAACTAGTATCTGCTCTAGTATTTCAATTGGGTTTAAAAAATAAATGATTGGTGATTCATAGAAATCAATTGTGTTTTATTTTGAATTGTGTTTAATTAATTCATGGACCGTATTTACTTTAGTTAGGTTGAATCTTGGCTTTAATCAAGCAACGGTTCTAATAATTATTGTTTAATTATCTGTTTTATTCGTGCCTGAGCTCTTCGTAAAATCCCCAAATAACACTTTACTAATTTTAACTAAGCCCTAACTATATCATTATTCTTTGCTCTACCATTCCCGGATAAGTTGTGTGTGTTTTAGCAGGAATTGATTTACCCAGTTGAAGCTAACTCAATTCCATGTCACAATTATATACATGTCAATAGCTCAGTGAACTATTGGGCCACGGCACTTTAGTGTGCCACGAGATACTTGAAATGTACCGCCACACTGCCAGGCAGTGGGCTCTCCCAAAATGAAATTTTTTTGTCTTTATCAATTGACACTACATTCAGTCCAAGTACTTATGCAGAATGTAGTAAAATTTTATAGGATGCAGAATGTGCTTTGGTAATATATTTTTCCGAATTTCTTTATATATATATATATATATATATAATTAGCTTCATCCTAAAATATCGTGGACGTAATCGCCACCCCATCTTTCATATACTGGAAGTCATACGTTTCATTATATTTCGCATAAAACAAACTTGACCTACCACATAAATCCTACCCATGAATCCCCCGATTCCCGTACTTGCTTACGTCACGGACAGCTTCGCTGACCTTTTTGCCGCGGCCTACGGTAACTCTTGAGTCACTTGTTCCCCATATTTGCCTACAGCGCGGACAGGTACGCTGTCTGGTTTACCTACGGTTGCTCTTGACACACTTTTAGAAAATTTCTAACAAAGCGGACTGGCGTTCGAAATTGAACATTTTAATTTGTCTATACACGAATTCACCAACACATTAGTCCCTCGGTCCCCATATTTTCCTACGGCGAGGATAGCTCCGCTGTCTGGTTTACCTACGGCCGCTCTTGACTGACTCTTGGAAAATTGCTGACAGAGCAGTCGGACATGTAGAGCAGTCTGGCGTACATTTTTGCATAATATATTATAGGTACATCAATCAATAAACCAAATAAAATTCTTTTAATTTATCTTATTTGTTAGTGTGCCGCCAAATTTTTTAAATATTAAAAGTGTACTGCGACAAAAAAGAGTTGAGAATCACTGTAAATGGAGTACATGTATAGTATATGAAAGACAAAATCTCCTGTATTTTCTCATTTTTCAATCAGTTCATATATGCTATGTATGTATATATAATACCCACATAAGTAGATAAATGTAGAAAGAGTTTCACAAGTACGTTAAGAGTCGTCAAATATAAACTGCGGGTAATATCTTTACCATTCTTTATCCTTAGATGGCAAAGTATCTGTCGAAGGATAACTGATGTTGTAATTTACATAAGATGCGACCTACCCTAAAACCGCAAACTATAGCTGCTCGAGAAGCACGTGTGCCTCATGACTCTTTTACACCCAACTTTATAATGTGATCAATATGTAGATTTCCTAAAGGATATTGCACAGATTTTAGCATCTTAAAAGAGTAAATTTGTTTAAAATATCGGAAAAATATGATAGTGGATCTTAGACTGGTTCTTCACATTTATGCGTACGAGTGAGTATTCATCTTGCTGAAAATAATATATAGTATATTATTGAGGATGCCGACGAATCAAAACAGTTTTCGAAAACACCTCTTCCATTCTCCCATCTACTCCATTTAGTGTTACAGTTTATTTGTCATTATTTTTAGGGTATGATTTAAATAGTAAACACCAAGAAATAACGAAAGCATATTTTACGAAGTTGTGCTAGACGTATAAGGGGATACATTTTTGAAGGTTACTAAATTTAAGCTATTTCAGCTTTTATTCCTAGCTAAGATTTATAAATTTAGCAATGCGCTACGTTATTTTATTATTATCACCCAGGGCAGTCTGTGGAATACCGCTTCATAGCACTACACTGCCGTCATAAGAAAAAATGCCCTAACCCCAAATTTTATGAAAACAAGGTTTTTGTAGATTTTTAAAATACCATCAAAAATACACTTTTTATGATGTTAAAAAGCCCTATTGTAAAATTTTTTACGAGCAAAAATATATATCGTCTAACTCCATTTTTGATGGATATTTGAAGACAGAAAACCCTAACTCACCGATCTGATTATAAAATACCCTAAATACAATCTGAACTGGAGTTAGGGTTTTTTAACTTCAAACTGTTAAGTAGAATTATTAACCCATCAAATACATGATCTCCTTTCTTGAAGTTAAAAAGGCCCTTCTCCTTCTTAAGAAGTACATGGAGCCTTTTAGCCTAGTTATATTCAGTAACTGACTGACTTTATTAGTTAAATCAGCTGTTTCATTTAGTGTGGTTCTGCTTTATAACCTAATTGTGTGTATAATTAGAATTCTTGCGTTTATTTGTTCGGTGAAGTTAATATTTATGTCAGTGATTTAATGAATTGTTAGTGTATATTCAGTGTAGAGGTATTTTGTTCATAAAGATTAATTTACATTAATTAAACAATCACATTTATTTACTCCATTATTTCGTAGGGCACGTGGTATTCTTAACCTCAAAATATGAGGAATTATTTCTTTATCTCTAGTTAGGTATAGAATATTACGTGTTTCGTTGAGGGTACAAATTATTTTAACATCATATGTGAATTTCTTGTGTTTGATAATCTTAGAAATTCGTTTTTCGGTGCTAACTTTGATTTTCAGGTTAGAACTGTTGTTTAACTTCTCCGATTGGAATTTTGCAATAACTTTAAACTGCATCATATTCTTACATTTTTATTCATAAAGAAATTGATAAAGAATGTTGTATTGTCACTTGAATTAGCCTATTCTCACTAATTTCTCCTAAGCCGTGTTATGAATCTATCCTGTCAAAATCCATTGTTCTGATTTTACTATTATATTTTACTGCCAAGTTGTTACTGCATAAAGGCAAACTCAGTTAACAAAATATCTGATTGATTTACATTTTTCAGTGTGAAACTATGTCAAGAAAACCCTGGGTGAAACCCAATCACGAAGTTCTCTTATTTTGTCTCTTATAAATAACAATGAACGGGTTCCAGACAAAAATGCAGGTTCTAACAGTGAAATCCAGACAGATGTTAGATATGAGACAGAGACAGCTAGTGTTAAAATACTCTGAACTTTCATTTGCAGGATGTGAATTGCCATTAAACTTAAATAATAGTGAAATAGAATTTGAATTTCCTGAAATGACTTTTGATAGTAACTCTAAAGAAAATTACGAAAAATCAATATCAGTAGAATCCAGTGACCTTTTGTCGGTTCTGAATAACGGTTTTGACAACGAATGCCAACTTTCTTGTCTAACGAGTGAACTTGTTGGTGAAATTTTAGTTTATTCTGATGAAAATGGTGTTTCACAAAGAGAACCACCATCCGAGTTAACACTAACCACACCTTCTGAAAATGAAACTGTTTTGATAGAAATTGGAGTTGTAAGCGATTCAAATATAAAATGTAAAGTCCAAGAAACTGATGTTGATAGTGAAAAACATATGGACAATAGTAACCAGACCACAAAAAGTGGGACGAAAATATTACGCAAACTACTAATTAAATTATCTCCTGAACTGAAGAAACAAGAACACCGTAAAAAACATTCAACTAAAGCCTCTTACTCAAACTGTAGATACAAATGTGTGGATTCATTTTCCGAAGATTGGAGAAAATCATTGAACAGTGAATTTTGGAACAAGGACTCGCAAGGTAGGAGAGATGTTATTTTATTATGTGGTGTGAAATTACCTGTGAAAAGGCTTGTCAAATAACTCTTTTCGGTATTTTTTTACTAATACTTCTGGAAATAAAATTAGGGTCTGTAAATTTTTTTTTTAAAAACGTTAGGATATTCTCGTGAAAACAATTCTGTTGTTCATGATACTTTAACATATGTAAATACTGAGTCAGTGACAGAATTATCTTCAAAAAATGAAGATAGCCGAGGTAAATATCCCAATCACAAGTTTGACAGAAAAATTATTGTAACTCACATTGAAAGTGTTAATCCAAGTGTATCTCATTACAGAAGAGCGCATACTCCTCTCAGACGTTATCTACCGAATGAAATTACAATTCACAGCATGTATGCACACTTTTTAAAGACTCATTCATCAGTGAAGTGGCCATATGACCTTTACAGGAAGCTTATTAAATATTTCTAGAATTAAATATTTCTTTTACTAAGGTGGGGCATGAGGAATGTGAACTATGTTTTACATTCAAGGAGCAGAACAAGGGTCATAATGAAAGCAACATAGTTCCTGATTGTACTCAGTGTGTAGAATTTGAAACTCATCAAAATAGAGTAAAAAAAGCTCGGCAGTTGTATCAATTGCATACAAATATGTCACAAAATGATACTTCCACAATTTACTTTTGCGTAGATTTGCAAAAAGTAATCATACTGCCTCGAATGGATACTTTTAAGGAAGTTATCAAGAGGGTTAGTAACCTTCAATGAAAGTTTTGTTCCTTTAGGGAAAAAACCACTACCGATTTAGGGAATTGACAACTATCGCAGTTATATGGCATGAAGCTATAACTGGAAGGAAAAAAGAAGATATAATTAGTTCTTTTTATGCTTTTCTCTTAAGGCTTAGAGATGCAGAGTCAGTAACACTTTAGTTAGACCACTGCTCAAGCCAAAATAAGAACTGGACTCTCTTTATTACTGTTTTAACTATTAATTATCTCTGTTTTATTATGCACCGGTTTGTTTTGATTATTGTATTTTAGTACCATTTAGTATGTGACCGCTTATTGCTTTGTTTATTTAACCACTATTATTGCATCATTGTTTTGATTTGATATTTATAATTTGGCATTTATTCATTTGTTTCTTATTGACATTTTTTATTATACATTAATATGTTCTTTCTTTGTTCGTCTAAAGAGTAATAGACGGTTTTGTTAAACTTTAATGCTGTTTCGCTCATTAGAGGATAAGTTAATTGCAGATACCCCCAAAATATAGGACACCTGGTTTACTTGCCAACTGCAGCTATCCAAGCTGCAGTGCGTGATGTTATTAAACATCATAAAAAAAACTGGCTTGATTGTTGCAAAGCCGCGTTATAAACCATGCTCTTCCATAACTAATGCTGAAATGAGATTTTTGAAGAAGAAAAATCGCCGTGCTAATTTCACTGTTCTGACTGCTTTATGGAATAAAGCTATAAGTAAAAATTATTTGAGATACACTTTATTACGTGCGTTAAAGCTCATGGGATTCAATTTTTACAAGATAAAATTTGCACTATTCTTTATATCAATTGGTAGGCGAAACAAAAATCACATTTAAATAAAAACCAACAGAAAAGTTGCTTATCTTGGGCCAAAATACATAAGAAATGCTCATTGGAACAATGGGAGAGAATCATCTGGTCAGATGAATCACGTTTCGATGTTTCAGTCGGTGATAGGCGGAGCAGGGTATTTCGATTAAAATCTGAAGCTTACAGTACGGACTTTTTAAGAATGACGGTCAAGTTTCCTGCTTGCGATATTGTTTGGGGAAGTATGTCTTCCACCGGCGCAAGTAGACTCTACTTTGCAGATGATATAATTAACGCCAAAACATATGTTAAAATATTGGGAAAGCTCTTTTGCCAACAATTGAAAATGTAGAGTCTGACAGTGAAAAATATATTTTACAACAAGATGGCGCTCCGTTCCATACGGCGAAGCTGGGAAAAGTTTGGATGGCTGAAAAAGTGATAAAAACTTTACATTGGGTTGCTAATAGTCCCGACCTATCGCCAGTAGAAACATTGTGGAATAGAATGAAAAAGTGTCTAACGAAACACCCAGCTATTTATTTATAATACTTTTTAAGTTTAAATATGTGTAAATAAACGTTACGTAATAATGTAATATAATTTGTCCAGTAAAACATTATATTTCCATTCTTTTAATTAAAGCCGAGATAACAGATTAAAATCAACAAATATAGCAATGGGCGAACTGTGATGCAACATGGATCTTAAGTAACATATTTATTTGCGCCATTATTGTGAGAGACGCTAAAACTCCCTATTAGCTTCCCAGCAGTGTCGAGTGTGGGAATTCCGATTACCGTATTAACTAGGATATGTTGCATATTATAGCAGAGTACGTCACATCAATCAGTGTCACCTGGTATAAGCTTAGAATTCCTTATAGACTAATACAATATTCAAAGCTAAGTTTTCATGTAGTTTCTTCTTTCGTACACAATATGAGAAGCATTGAGCCTTTTTTCCCTTGTATAGTACGTAATTTCATCAATATTTCCCGCCTGTACGCCTGGCGATGATGCATGATCCGGATTTTTACGCTTGCAAATAAAACTCTTATGTGTGTTATTTTCTTAGGGGGTAGTAGAAAAGCAGCTGTTCGATTGGCGCAACGGCACGCGTTCGGGACGTACGAATATAGATTGCGCGACGTCCAAATGTTACCTTCCCATAGCGAACTGTGTTTCGGAACTCGAAATCGTGACATAGACAATTCTTCGTAAATTTTTTTTTATATGACTTTGTTCCCAAAGGCGCAGGTTATTTATTATTATTATTGAACGATTCACTGTTACTTATTTTATTTCGTGATAAAAGTCCCAACCCTTAGAGTCTCGACTTATAAAAACTTTTACTCATTTGACAGATCTAATTCAAACTCATTAAATAGTTCGCAAAAATCGATAGAGTCAAAAATTCTGACCAAGACCCAGTAACAACTAGGTTGCAATTAAAGCGTGAAAGGGCGCATCCTGAACATACGGATCATCCGGTAATGTTATCGCAAGAAAAATTTGCGCTCCTTTGTAACAAGGAGCATTTTCCACTCATCTTTCTAAATAAAGTTTTCGTAAACATATGTTTAGATAATTAAATAATATAATTACGATGCGCTCATGGTCCGTAGATAAACTTTATATTATCTAGGCGCATTTATATTAATTAAGGGATTAATTATTTTGATATTAAACGTACACAAATAAGATTGTTATTTACCGTAATGTATTGCCAGTTAGATAATAACATATAAAAGTGGACACTGAATGCTGCATAAACCTACAGATAAGTAAGAAAGAGATAGGTAATACTGCTCATACGGAGAACTGTACGTTACGAATAATGCATCAAAGCAAACTTGACTGATTGTCGCTGATTGTCGCTGATCGTCACTGGTGCGCACAGATATAATGTGTATATCCTATCTTTTATTTTCTGTTCTCCACGTACCTATTAGATATTATTAAGGACACTATAACTTAATTATGATTTAACTCTCGTGAGCACACATTTTTGTATGGATATCCGTTCACAGGTTTAGTAGCAAGCAGCTGGAGATACACATGTCTCTTGGCTTATAAATATGCCCATTTTTAGTATTTGAAATGAAGGTCCTGTCTTCGAGCCATCGAAACAACATAACAGCAGCATCGACCGAGCCAGCAGCTTAAAGCGAAAATCAATCAACCGTCATACGGTTTGGTCAGCAACATCATATAGCTTACCTTGTATTAGTTATATTGCATGTGTTTTTTATTTGCTTTCTCCGTTATACCGTATGATAGACCGTATGCATGTATTTATGAATAGTTTCTTTCTATCCTTTTCTTTCGACCTACTTCCTAAAGTACTGGATAAAATGCTTTAACTGTTGCGTTGGGAGGTTACACGTAGTTACTCGACTACAGTAACAGCAGCGCACCACGTTGTATTACGTATCTATACAGTGTATACTTCTAACTAGTTTTCCGCGGGGATGGAAGTGGATGCTCCACAACTGTAACAGCAGCGCGCTTCGTTGTGTTGCGTGTACGTAGTATTCCTATTTACTTCACCGGCTAGAGTGTATACGATTGGCGTAAGCTAAAAGCAGTCCCTTAAGTAACAGCAGCGACCTTCGCTGTGTTATGCATCTATACCTATTTACCGGATAAGGTGTATACTATTAGCGAAAGCTAATAGTAGTCCCTTAAGTAGCATCGGCGCGCCACGCTGTTACGTATCTATACCTGTTCACAGTACCTGATAGAGTGTGTACTCCTAACCTACGTGTCGTGGGATTGGTGACAATCACTCGAAAAGTGTAACAGCAACGTCGCCCGTTGTTACTTGGCCGGAGAATGTATGCTTCCTAGTTCGTTACCAGGTTAGTTGTAAGCACATGACAATAGTAATAGCAGCGCGCCACGCTGTTATACACGTCGTAGTAAAATCCGTAGATACTTACCGTCCTGATTATTCATCTTCCGCACCTAATCTCCCGATCCTATGTATGAATTTTCCCCTCCTTGAAAAGCTGCTTCCTACTTTCCATATGCGTTTATCACCGCATTTAAATTTTGTTTTATCAGTACTGCTAATATTTCGCTAAACGCTCTTCTTATTCTATGCGCAATTTTGTTTTGATTATAATGTTGTTTTTGTACTGTTTAATATAAGACCGCTTGAATACCGCTTATTTCATTTAATTATATATAAATTTTTATTCATTTGATTTTTACTAATTTTGGATTGAATATATATATATAAATATATATATATTTTCTTTCTGTATTGTTAACAATTTAATGCCGTTTCACTTATTAATATTAAGTTTAGTTACGGGTACCCGCAAGATCTAGGACTCCTGGTTAACTTACCACTGAGTCTTTTTGAGTTCACATCAGTCCGAAGTACTAATATCTATTTGCGCCTTTATTGTCCTATTGTTTAAACGCTACGGTTATTGTCCCAACGCCAAGGCACCCCATTAACAGCGTCTCGAGTGGTAGTTCCGTTAGCATATGTATCTATAAGAGATCTAATGGCTCAAGTTCAAAATCAGGTAGAACAGAGAACTTCAAATACTCGTAATGAAATACTTTGTCAAATATGTTATTTTACAACGACGCCTTTTATTTATTTTTTGTTATTATTATTGAACTTTTCACTTTTAGTTTGTTTTACTTCGAAATAAAACCCCAACCCTTAGAGTCCTGTTATTCTATTATTCTAGCAATATCATTGTCGAAGAAGGATTAGAATAAATCTTGTTCAGTTGAGCAATGTGTTTCCGGATTTCAGTTGTGAAGGTTGGCATTCTCATTTGTTTCAGCCTCCGTGGAAGTGCATTGTCTAATTTTTAATCATATTTAAGGACATAGATCTCTTTAAATTATTTGTTAGTACATAATGTAAGTGTACGTTTAATTCTGGTGTTATAGTTATGGTAGCCACCGTTAAAAGTAACTGTCACTCTTATATATTGCATGTATAATATTCTATTGTGATCATGTCTTGGATGGATAGAGTATTAGTGATGGTCAGCACTTTTCTGTGTACTTTTCAGTGTAGCTTGTACAGACTTTTTACAGACTTATTCAATAGACGTTGTACCTCATTTATGATGCCTGATTACATTTTGCTTAGAGCATATCGCTACTTGAAAGAAACAGTGAGATAAATCCGAAAAAATCGATTTTGAGATGTATATACAAATAAGTGGCTACTAATATGTTTAACATTATGCAACACTGATATCTCGTAAAAATCAACGTTTCAGAAAAAAGAAATTCTACCAAAATGTTCAAAAAGTGGTAAGTTTTATCTAAGTTGTTACAACATAGAAAGCCTTAATTAATCCAGAAAGTCCTTAATTATTTAAAAATCTCCTCTAACTAACAATCTAAGTAATCTTAATTATCTAAAAAGACAAGATTTATTATATTCAAGGTTTTATACTTTTTAATTTCCAAAGCACATACGCCAGTATTATTTACAGATAAAACAGTACAAATCAATAATGAAGAACAGTGTAGTGCAAAAGATCATCAATGTGGGACTTAAATAGATGATGCATTCGATGGTAATAATTCCAGCAAGGAAGAACCTAACTGCGAATCTCAACTGACAGACCACAACGAAACAGAGATCTGCACTCACAATGAAACACCTCTTTCAAGAAAACAGAAGACGAAGAAATGGGGATCAGACATGAAAATAAATGGAAAAGGAATATAAAACGGAACAAAATAAACACAGATCAAGAATATACATCACGATTATGTAAACTTCATTAAGCAAAAATGGTTAAGCCTCGTAAAGAACGTTGCATTTATAAATGTGCGGAACAGATACCGAATGAGAAAAGATTATTTCTAATCAACCATAGTTACCACTTTGTTATTGATGTAACAGATGTAACAGAATCTGTAAATTATTTTTTTGTGGTGACACTAGAAGGGTCTTTAGAAAAAGAATTGCGAGAAGTTGTATATTGAAGCAACAAAACTCCTAGTAACCTTGTTCAAAATGTTATAGACTATATAAATAATTTCCCCAGAGTTCCGTAGCACTATTGTAGGCCTAGGACGAAAAAATATTTCATAGATGATTCTTCAAATCTTAAAATAATATAGAGCCAATATAAAAAGACTTGTGAAAAAATAAAATAAAATCAGTTCGTCCACCAATTTACAGAAAGATATTAAAAATTCATTTTAATATCACTTTTTTTAAACCTAAGAAAAATCAATGTGCTTTTTATGTTGCGTACGAACAATTTAGCCCAAATGAGAAAATATTGAAAAAAGCTGAATATGACGAATACAGAGAAAATGTAAGTAATTCATGTTTGGAAAAAGAAACATACAAAATTAATCTATTGCTGAATAAAGATGTAGTTTTAGCTAGTTTCAATTTAGAAACAGAGAAGTAAAACAGATTTTAGGGGACGAAAATAAATTTTAGGGGATCTTAGGGTAACACCACATTAGAGGATAAACATATACGAAAATAGGAAAATACAGATAATATAAGGTAAAGTTGGTAATTGTCAGTAAGAGGCTATGCGATAGCCTCTTGAGTAAATGGGATAATAAAGCAAATTATAGACAAATAATGTAGGGTTAATTCACCAGTAGACGAAGGTACCCTCGATCCAAGGGTACCTTATAAATATAGATAGCAAATTAACTGCTAATAAGAAAATATATAGAGTAAATTCACCAGTAGACGAAGGTACCCTCGTTTCAATGGTACGTTATAAATATAGATAAAAAATTTACTGTTTACAAGTACAACAATTGGTTTTAAAGTAAGTATATATATATATATATATATATATATATATATATTCCAAATGGAAATATATCCTTATTTTTTACAAAAGCAAATTAAACGCTTACAATTGTAATGTGTACAACTTTCAAAGCAAACAAGGTTTCTGCTATTTATGGACCGAAAATAGTACCACAAGAGGAGCTATAGAAATTGTGACATGTGTTAATTTTTTAAAAGATATTTAATTTTTTAAAAGATATTTTATAAAGAACGAAAAAGAAGTAATTTTTACAGCGGAAATTGCGTCGCACAAAAGAAAATTAAACTTATGTTTTATATATATCTTTATGCCTTGAGAACTTTTAATATTCACACAATAACACATAAATATTTAATTGTTCGTCACACTGAAATCGAAGGTGACAGCATTCACGCTTGTATTGAAAAAGAAATAAACAAATTCTTGGACAGCGTCGATTTTTTGTCCCATCGGAGCTATCTACAATAATTAAATGTGAATACTCCCGTGTACAAAATGAATGAAATGAACACCAAAGATTTTGTAGACTGGAAAAAGGTATGTGGTCTCTCTATTAATAATAATGGAGACAAATGACTCTGGCAAAATGTGAAAATGATTCCGACTCTCAACGTAGATGCCGCATGAGAGGGCAGTGAAACAATATTAACGTAACAGAACCCGCGTATTCAGAGGCACCCAAAATAGCGTCAAATAAAGTCGAAGACCTCATTTCGTTGTGTGAGAATGGTGCAATTCCAGAACGATATCATAAATATTTTTTCAATTTAAAGCGCCAAGACAATGCTTAAGTTCTAGAAGACGATGAAACCGAGTTGTAATTTGTCACTCAATTTTTTACTGCTTTTCGTATTTTGTACTATTTTTTGTTGCAAACAGGCTTCGAGAAGTATTATTTACTTTATTTTTAATTATTACTTTCTGCTAAACAACTCAAATTTCCAAATATAAACATATAACAGTAAGTGAGATATCTAATTGAATTATTTCAGACCTCCGCCTGTTGCCGATAATTTTTCTGATAAATATTTGTAATATTTTCCACGTTATACCAAGGTAATTTGTGTCAGCTGTTGCTTTTGATTTGTAGTTTTTATTTAAATACTCAGACTTACTGGTTGCTTATTTTTACTTTTGACTAAAGTACTAAGTACAATTTTATCTGCGTTGGTTGTTAGCAGATTCCCCTCAGGTCATTTATTGTAAATTATTAGATCCTCATTGATCACTTTTTCTTGTTGGTCAGGATGATTATTGACATGGAGTAAGATGGTATTATCTGAAGATGGGACGTATTTCGATTTTAGGTTAAGTGATTTCATTTTGAGTACGTAGATTAAATAAAGTGGTGGGCCCAATACAGATCGTTAATATTTATAGGGATTCCGATATTATGGCACTTGTCATTAATTAATTAACTGTAAAAATATAAAATCCTTTAAACCCGTTATAGAAGGTAGTCTAGTGGAATATATTACTTTAAAGAATTTAATATAATTTTTAAATATTCTAAATAAAAAAAAAGACGTGGTTAAAGATCAATGTATGAGCAACCTATATAGGACAAATATATAGCGTGAAGCGCTATCAGCCAGATACCGATGTATAAAATCAATAATGCGTCACCGCAGAAACTTGACTCCCATGTATACAAATTAGCACAAAAATACAGTTTCACGAAAATTTTACGTGTTTCTATACAATTAGTTTTATTCACAATGATAGCTGCGATAGAAAATTCTATTTTCATAATAAGCGCTTATGTAGACTTCTTTCTCCATGTAACACGGAAAAATGATAATTAAGTTAGACTAGATCATCGAGTTATAACTGTTAAGATTTATCAAAAATATCATGTATCGCCCACCTATAGTTTGGTATAGTATAGTATGACGGTTTTAGTGTGCAACCAGGTTTGTGTTGATTATTACCAAACTAGTGAGAAATTGTGTAACGGAGAAAAATGGTTGTAAATTATATGCAAAGTGTACCAAAATTACTGGGTCGTGATTATTATGAGGACTGAGCCTTTGCAGTTGAAACTTTTCTCCTATTAGAAGGCTTATAAAAATGAACCGATGGTACTGAAGCAGATATTGATAAGATGGCTAAGGCAAAAGCAACATCAATATTAACATTACATGAATCATTATTTGTTCCTGTGAAAGAAGCAAATAAAGTCTATGTTTGATGACTCTGGATTCACAAGAAAAATAAGTTTGTTGCGTTCTTTAATATCTTTGCGCCTTGAGAATTTTGATTCAATGGAATCGTATGTTAACCAGGTGGTTTGGTTGATACAGCATAAAAATTACGTCGTACAGGATTTGATATTAATGAAAATTGGGTTGGATCACTTTTATTAGTTGGTTTGCCAGAAAAGTTGGCTCCAATTATAATGGCAATCTAACATTCCGGAATAAAAAAAAGAAACAGACGCCATTAAAACCAAATTCTTAGACATGTAGATAAATAACTATAGGTAGTGCATTTACATCTAAAGCCACATATAGTAAACACAATAAAGTGAATATAAAACAAGAAAAGAAAGTACTAGAAATGTAAGCACATTGGTCATTTCATGAATGAATGTCCAACTTTACATAATTCTAAAATTGATAAAAATAAGAATGCTTCTAAAAATGACCTACAAAGCTGGAGCATTTAGCTGGAGCATATATCGATTCGGGAGCCAGTGCACATGTTACAGCGAAAAAAAATTGGTTAAAAAGAAAACCAACAATTCCAGTTTTGGGCTCAGGAAACTTTATAAGCAGAACGCTTGCTAATGATGAAATTCAGGATATAATTATAAAGGATGTCCTTTACGTTCCTGAGATCATGAAAACTCTATTATCGGTAATTCAACTGATCAAAAATGGAAAAAAAGCATGGTTTAATGACGACAATTGTAAAGTTTATAATAAACATAATAAATTGCTTGGAGTAGCTGAATTGCTTGATAATGTATATAGCACTTGATAAATCGGTACAATCACTTGTAAATTTTTCAGTAACCAATGATGTAAGGCATCATAGAATTGCTCATTTAAACTATAATGACTTAAAGCTAATCCAAAATCGAGTAGCTCAAGGTTTAATGATTAAAAATGGACGAGAAAAATTTGCGAAATATATGTGACGACAAACAAGTAAGATTACCATTTATGACAAAAGGTAAACGTGCAAATCAGAGTCTAGATATAATAATACATGCTGAATGGTCCACGTGCATGAATAATACATGCACGTGGACCTACGGAAGCAAAATCAATTGGCGGGTCAATTTTATTCTTACTTCTCGAAGAGAATACTTCTCAAAGCAGGCAAAAATCATTAGACTATAGATTTTTGTCTGCTCTCAGAAAACTAACGATGAAATACTAAAGCATTTCAAAAAATTTAAAGAGCTTGTTCAGAACCAAAGAAATAGGAAAATTAGATTCAGTTGAGGACTCAATTTTTCAAGATGCAACTGATCTTCAGAGTTCAGACAATGAGAACGACAAAAATAGCGATTTCGTTTATCCATTAAACGAAGAACTACCAGATATGCTCAGATGATCAAAGCGAGAACGAAGACCCAAAGTGTTTGAAGATTTTGTTACAAAGACTTACTTGAGGTGTTTTGCAGGCTAGATTCTAAGTATTGGATCAAATAATGCAAGAGGAAATGAAATCTATTGAAGAAAATGAAGCTCGGAACTTAATCGATTCTTCTGAAAATGAAAAAATAATCGAATGTAAATGGGTTTTTAAGAAGAAAAGTGATCATGAAAATAATGTGTGAATTATCGTGGGAGATTAGTGGCAAAAGGTTTTACGCAGAAGGCAGGTATAGATTACGATGAAACACTTGCTCATGTGATACGGTACTCAAGATTAAGATTACGTATAGCTTTATCTTTAAAGCAATACATCTTTATAGCTTACCACATATTTGCCAAAACAAATTTAGCGTCTTCTTGTAGGAGCTGAGACAATGTTACATATATTTTATTTAACATCTCTATATCTCCTTAGTGTATTGTGTAATACAACTTGCTTAAAACGGGGTCTAAGGAAAGTTCTGTTACTACCTAAAAGACTGTTAAAGTGTAAATGACAGCAGCTTGCAAATTTGACAAATGACATTCTATTTTATGGTTGACCTGAACCGCAAAATCATTATTTTCTCACATACCTCAGTTTCATTTTTTCGATAATGGAATTGAAATGTAACAATGTGATATATTTGGCCTCTATTTGGCTGGAAATTTACAACAAACCGTGAACTTTTGAAAGTGAACAAAATGGGTTTGTATTGCACCATATCGCGTTACAACGCTACCGGCAGTGTTCCAGATCGCTACCTATCCAGTCGAAGAAGTAGGTAACAAGCAAAGAAATTCTGCTGAAAGTACAGTAGAACTCCTCTCGTCCGCCCTCGTCTCGTTCGCCACTCTGGTTGATCCGACCGTGCTCGAGGCGAACTTGTCCCGGCTCGTCGGTGACTCAACACCGGTCGCTCCATTTTTGTTTACTTGCTGTTACCGCTTGTTCTCTTTAGTGCTCCTTAATCTTTCGTATCGTTTCTGTCGTTGTGCGTGTTTTTTGTACGTGTTTTTTGTACATACTGTGAAGTTTTTAGTGCTTACTGTTCGTTGGATTTACGACAGTGTTCTTCTGTGTTCGCTACAGTATTTGTTTTGAAAGAATCGCAAAACATTAAAAAAGCCTAAACTTGAACTACTTGACAACGCATTGGATGTGGTTCTGCCAAGAAAGAAGGAAAGGAACTCCAATATCTGCGCCCATTATAAAAGAAAAGGCAATAGCTTTACAAAAAAAACTAGAAGCCGTAAGTGAGTTCGCAGCTAGTGAAGGCTGGATTGATCGCTGGTAAATCCGTCATGGCGTACGGTTTGTTTCAATTTCTGGTAAAAAATTATCTGCTGATGCCAATGCGGCTAAGAAGATTTCTAGAAATTGTCGAAGAATATGAACTCTCTATAACATAGACGAGACAGACCAAAACTCTAAAATGTTGCCAAACAAAACGCTCGCTGCATCAATTTTAGAAAAGTCCGAAGAACATTGTAGTGTATTTGAAGTTTTGAAATCCCTCAACATCAAAGATGCTACCTATTCGCTTGCTGAGTCATAGGAGGAACTGAAACGTGACACGCTGCGAAAATCTTGGCATAAGCTTTGGGCGGAAGTTATGACCGAAAGTGACCAGATCGAAGATGAGCAAAACAACGACACGCAGGAAATCGTTAAAGATCTACAAACTGTACAACCGAATGTCCCTGCCAGTGAAGTTGAGGAGTGGTTTGTCCAATGCGACAAAGACTGTGCAAACAGTGAAGAGCTCAATGACAACCAGATTATTGCCGCTGTTTTGGAAAATAATGGTGAAGAAACTGTGTACGAGGACTCGGACGATGATGATCATGAACCTCCTAGCTGGATTTCACACACTGACGCCAAGAACGCTTTTGATATTGCCCTTCAGTACATCGAGCAGAACTGAACCTCAACACCTATGGACATATTGTAGATCGAGAAATGGAGAAACACTGCAAATAAATGTAGAATTTCATCTGCTAAACAAAAATCTATAACTGACTTTTTTCTAAGTAATTTTTTACTATAGGCCTACCTTCAATTTTTACAATATGTATGTATGTACAGTAAATACGTATGTATTGTTTTTTCAATAATAATAATAACAACTTTGGTGCGGTTTTCTGCAATGTCTTTACTGTAGAGAATAATACAGTCATTTTTGAGTACAGAGATTGTTTATTTTAGTGTAAATCCATATTTTTCTGTATTTTCTGATAATTTCACTTTTATTGCGTTCCGACTATACCCCCAGTCCCATAGGTGACAGATTAGAGGGGTAAAGAGATTAGAGGATTAGAGGGGTAAACAGATTACTGTAAAGAGTCTAATGAAACGAAATTCACAATGCAGTGGAACTCAAATGGAAAAAACTGCAAGTATCCGACTGGAGCATTTGACACATTCTTAAAAAGGAACTTCAATTGAGGCCATACTAGATGTAAAAAGTTCACCATCTTGACGAGAGGCAGCTAAGCAGCGGCTAGAAAGAGGAAAGGGGCGAGTACTCTTGGACAGAAATGGCCAGTTTGCGAACATCATATTTCCGGATGAAAAAACTTTTACCATTCAGCCAATGCTAAACAAACAAAAGTTTAGTTAAAGGGAACGTCAAACTATAATTTGAACATTCTTGTGCCGACTAGATTGCAAAAACCTGCAAACGGCATGGTATGGATCATAGTGTCCGCCAAATATGGACCATAGTGTCCGCCATAGTGTCCGCCAAATTTCGTCGACCGTAGCGTAAGGAGTACCAACAAAAGGTACCAACGACTTAGTACCAACAAAAGGTGTTGAAAGTTGCATTGCATCTGGAGCCTTTTACATTCATTTTACTTTTTACCTTTTACTAAACGATTTTACAAAAAAGTGTTCCACATGTGATTTTTGAGAAGCAAAAGTTCGCGAATTTCTCCGTTTGGAGTATGTTAGTGATAAAAGTGTCTACCAAAATATATAAGAGTGTGGACGCGTTGAAAGCGGCTCTTGGTAGAGAATGGGCAAATATTCCATAACGGGACGTTTGTGCAATACTGAGCTAACAATGAGCTAATAATATTCATTGATTACATTCTATTTTCAATCATCATCATCAAACAGCCTGTCTCGTCCACTGCTGAACATAGGCCTCTCTCAATAATCCCCAATTTTCCGGTCCTGAGCAGCATGAATCCAATTTGCCGAGATGCGTGTTACATCATCTGTCCATCTTCTCCGGTTTCTGATGGCTTGTTCTCTGGGTCGCCATTCCATAATTCATTTGGTCCATTTTTCATGTGGCATTCTTGCCACATATACAGCCCAACTCCATTTCAAACAAGCCATTCGCTCTACCGCATCTGTAACCCCGGTTCTCTGTCGTATTCTTTCATTGGGAACTCTATACCTTATTGTAATTCCCAGCAGAGAACGCTCCATGACGCGTTGTGTAACTCTCACTTTATTTACAGATTTCTTCGTTAACGTTGAAGTCTCTGAACCGTAAGTCATGACAGGCAGGATGCATTGGTCAAAAACCTTACGTTTAAGGCACAACGGGATATCTGACTTAAATATATGTTTATGTTTACCATAAGCTGCCCATGTTAAACTAACTCTCCGCTCGATTTCACATGTTTGATTATCTCTACCAATTCTGATCTCATGTCCTAGATATTTATAGGATGTCACTT
>WYDF02286610.1:0-16628 GCA_009867245.2 Adranes taylori
CTGCGCAAGTCGGTGTTAGCTGACCTGAAATAGAAATTAAGGTTGTTGTGGAAGAGTGTTTTTTATTTTTTTTTTTTTATTATTTTTTTTAATTGAACCCTTAAGGCGACAAGGGTTCAAAGGGCTTTTTAAAAATGAAAAATATTAGGGCGCGCCCTAAACTGAAAATGTGGACCTCTAATACATATCAAAATAAATTTAGTCAGAAATTACACTCGCATCAAAAGAACTAAAAAAATATACTTGCGAATTGCAAATAAAGTCGCAGGTTTTGCATTTACTTGTTGTGGCTTGCATGACATGTGTTAAACAGATTTTTCATGAAATCATTTAGCTCTTGCTTGCTTATTTCATTCTAAAACGATGGGACGGATTTTTTATGTGTCTTTAAATTATCAAATTACATCATTTCGCTATTGCAATAGTCTATTTTTAGCAGTAATTTTCATTAAATGATACGCAGCAATGGTTTCTTTGAAAAATAATGACTTTTGCAAGTACCATGTGTGCAGCTCCAAAGGAAGATATTTACATACCTCGAGAAAGTTCTCGCATTTTTGAAATATTCCATCGGGTTCGAAGTAGCCCAAAAATAAATCCACAAGAATTAAAAACATATTACCTGCTATTAAATTAAAACAATCTATAATCAATGCTTACACCCTAGTACATTTACGAAGCCGCTTGGGAACGTTCTGGATATTGATATCGTAATTTTGCGCTATGCAATAACACCACTTTGCCTCTACGGGGAGCGACATTGCTTTTGACATTTCATTTGAAAAACACTAACGACATCTTTCCAGGGTAAATGCAGACTGCATGCAGTAAATACCTGCTCAAAGTGGATATTTACTCTAACTAGCTGGCGATTGTTGACTCACTCAACTTTGAAGATGTCGTATTTGTTCAAGCGACCATTGGCGCCCACATGACTGACACTTTCGGTGGCATTTTTCTTACTGATTTGTCTCCATCACGACGGTATGGAAATGAGCGCGCGAAATCTTGTAATAACAAAGTTTCAGCTTTCGCGTGGAGATTTCCGGACCGTCTTTCTTTTGATTCTGAGCTTCTATACCATCCTGCGCATGAAGTGTTCGGGATATTGGCTTATCCGAGGACGGTCTTTATTGTTGTTCTACAGAGTCGTAATCGTTGCAGTCATTCAGTGGACGGTTGTCATTAGTCTCCAATCTCATTGTTGCGTCTCACGGCATCATCACTAACTTATTCTAGTCCACTGCTGAACATAAGCCTCCCGTAATTTTTTCCACAGATCCCTGTCTTGAACCTCCTGTATCCAGTTTGTACGAATGCGTTTTAGATCGTCTGACATCTAGTTGGAGATCGTCCTCTACTTCTTAGTGCATCTTCTCTTGGCCTCCATTCAGTAATACGTTTGGTCCATCTATCATCTGTCATCCTAGCAACATGCCCTGCCCAGTTCCATTTCATAGTTGTGATTTTTTGTATTGCATCTTGTACTCCTGTTCGTTTGCGAATTTCATTGTTTGGTACAAGGATAATCCTAGTATAGATCTCTCCATTGCGAAATGAGTCGTTCTAATTTCCTACACAATTTGTTTTATTAATGTTAGAGTTTCCGAACCATATGTCATCACTTGCAGAACACATTGGTTAAAAACTTCCCTCTTCAAGCAGATTGGGGGAGTTGATTTAAGGACGTCGCGAAGTTTTCCAAAGGCGCCCGATATCACTCTGATTCTACGAGCAAGTTCGCATGTTTCATTATTCCTGCCGATACGAACCTCATGCCCTAGATATTTATATGCAGTTGCTTCCTTTACTATGTCTCCACCTACGCAAACAGTTCCCCCCCGGAACAAGGTTTGTCATGATTTCGGTTTTTGTCATGTTGATTTTTAATCCTACTTTTTCTGAGGCTAAGTGCAATCTTTCCAACATTAAGGTTGCTTCGCCTATACTGTCTGCGATTTGGACGATATCGTCGGCAAATCTAAGATGGTTTAGTTTTTCGCCGTTTATATTTACTCCCATTTCCTCCCATTCTATCTCCTTACACATAGCAACTAAAAGGTCAATGAATAGCTTGGGTGAGATGGTGTCGCCCTGTCTTACGCCTCTTTTTATTGGAAATTGGTTTATACTTTCTTGGAGTTATATGTTTGATGAGTCTTGTATAGCGATGGTCTATTCGGCAGCTGGATAATGCCTTCAATATCATATGCCGGTTTATTGTGTCGAATGCTTTCTCCTAGTCCACGAATATTAGTACTAGGAGTTTATTATATTCGACCGTCTTTTCAATTAGACTCTTAAGAACGTGGAGATGGTCATTAGTTCTGAAACCTTATCTAAAACCAGCCTGTTCTCTCGGCTGATAGGCATCTAATTTGGCACTTAATCTCTTTCTAATTATCTTGGTGAATAGTTTGTATAATTGGGAAAGCATGCTGATCGGCCGGTAGATTTCTAGTCTTGTTGTATCCCTTTTTTTTTGTGAATAACAGTAATAATGGCATTGTTCTATATATAGATTAATGGAGTTGTATATATAGATTAATGTCCAGTATACTTCACTCAATACGGAATAAGAGCTGATTATGCATTTGTGTTTTAAGCCATTGCTAGTATTATTATTTTACTATGGATGTGTGTTTAGCTTAGAGGAATAGAAATTGTGTTTCTAAAGAGTTGGTTTTTTATGTTTAGGTTTTTATGTTAAGTAGTGTTAATGAAACAGGTGTCTGTTATTTCTAATTTAGAAAGCCCGTGAAGTTATTTTTTCTTTTTTGTTGTAGCACCAGCACCACGTCTTATTATGATGTGCAATATGAGCGCAATCTATAAACAATTTTTTTTACATCTGCTGATTTTGTTAGTCTGCTCCAATGTGTGTGGTGCTCCAATGTCATCTGCTCCAATGTGTGTGGTGACTTTTGGAAAGAGACCCATGCTGAATTACTTTTATCGAAAACTCTGATGCTTTATTTTTGGATAAAACTGATTCACCGCAGATTTACTTTCCATTGGCAACACATATTTTCAGACACATATTTTTGCTTATTAATTATATTCATTCTAAAAATCACTACACACGATTGATACAAAACATTTAATGAAGGCCAAGAAATTTGTGAATATTTGCTATGTTCCCGTCGTTCTTATACATCTTCAACTAATGAAAGTATTCACAAAGTGAAAGAAATCGTGAGCAAGCTTACGGGATATGCCCTTGACCTTAAGTTGATGCTTAAGCTTCAGATCTAAATCCCTGAATTTTAATTTCTCCTAAAGTTACTACTTCGCGGAAGGAGTTATGATTCTACTAAATCTGTAAAACTCAATTTGTTCAATGTGCTAAAGACTACTCCGGAAAATGCGTTCTAAAACCGTTCCAAATGCTTTAAAAAAGATACTAATTTCAAAGAAAGTAATTAATTGAATTGACTCTTTTGTTATAAGGTTTGTTCTAAAGATAGAGATTTAAAAATCGATTGAACAATGCACACTTGCATATGACTTGGTGTTCCAAATAAAGAGGAAAAAGACTGAATATATTTATTTATGTTTATTTGTTTATATAGGTGTAACCACTGTTCTGTAAGTTACGTATACCAGCGCTGCACGTTTATTAAACATCAAAATCTGTCGCGGGAGCTAAACTTTGACATTTTTAAAGATGTCATTAATATTCACATGAAAGGGCAAGCAGCGCACAGTCTCGTTTACGAGATTTTAATACATCTAGTTGTCTGGAGAATATGTCTTTATCTATATTTAAATTGTAATTTTGCATTGATGTATATTATTAGTTTAATTTTTATTGTAATAAACAAAACTTTTATTGACAAGGTCCATTAATTAATTACATAATAAAAACATCCTTGTTGTTGGACAGTAGTTAATTTTTTATTTGGGAGAGTGATTTTGAATTTGCTTGCTAAAAGATAGCGAGAAGAATTTTTGAAGGAAATGGACTCAGACTCTGATGACGATGATCATGTTGAGGATAAAGACGATGAAATTGTTTGCCACTGACACTCATAGTTGCCAAGTCTGATTTTGAAATGGTCCATTACACCACTAAAAAACATCTTGCTAATATTTCGAATCATACCACGTTGAGCAAAAAGTTTCAGGAATTAGTTCCGAAAATTAAAAATATAAATAGATAGGTGCTAATTTCGAAAATTTTAAATGCTATGGATTTATAAGAAATAGTTTAAAAATTGAGGCAAGGTGGACACGTGTTTCTGGCATAGGATAACCGTTATCAACACCCACTTTTTACAACTATAGGCGCAAGATATTATTACGTCGAATTACGAATCCGATATTCTATCAGTACGCTAGATGATTCTGTAAACTAAATTCTTATAATTTACCTTTTGAGTGTACGCAAATTTGCATATACAGTTCTCGAAATTACAATTTACAATTTTCGAAATTAGCACCTATCTATTTAAAATTTGTCTTACTGCTAGACCCTAAATACTACTTATATTCTTCATTTAAAAATACAAGTTTATTCATCAAAACCGATATAGAAAGTACTCTCTATCCTGCAGCGCAGTGACGTCAGGTCTTGATACTCAGTTTTCATTGAAGCCATCAGAGCCGTTTTCGATTTTTTCAGTTGGCTGCCAAAACGCGTTTCCCGGAGCGGTTTCTTGAGTCGACCGAGTAGGAAGAAGTCGCACCGAGTAGGATATTCGTTCAACTCTTGGCCACAAAGCTGCGTATCAGGACGGTATTGTGCGATTATGCGTTATCGTGTTGCAAAACCCACGAGTTGTTTGCCCACATATCTGGTCATATTTGGCGAATTGCTCCATGCAAACGTCTCATAACTCCCAAATAATACTCCTTGTTAACTGTCTGGCCTTCTGGCAAGAATTTGTGAACATCAAGCCATGAAAATCGAGTCGTCCGCGACGTTAAGGCGGTTGGTTTTTTGCATGAAATCCTGGTCTTTCGCAACCAGCTTCCCAGTAACACGCCTTAAACCCAGATCATTAACCGAAAAGTTTTGAACGGATCCATGACCGATGTTCAAGTCCTCTGCCGACTTATAACAGACAATTTGCGGGTTTCGGCCATCTTTTCTTTGATTTTATGGATGTTTTTGATTTCATCGTCCTGTCACTGCGTTTGTCATTCTCTGCGGACTTTGAAGCGTAATGCATAATTTAATAGAAACTCGTTGATGCAATGTCAATTCCATTTTTAAAATCGTATAAAATCGAAAAAACGCACGGAGGCAGATGTATTCAAGGCGACGTAACCCTTACATATGTCAGTCTATGACGCTGAAATTTGGTGGGAATATTAATGACAGATGTGGTAACCTAAAAAAAGATAAGATCACGAATCGGGTGACTGAGCACACCGCACGGTAGTCATTCCTGAAACTTTTTGATCAAGGCGGTATGCTTGACTTGACGAACTGTAGTACCACTATTGGATGAGTTTTCATCCCTTATTGATTTTTCTGCTGAATTGGATATTGGAACATATTGAAAAGCGAAAGTGATACACAAACAATTTTTTCATTGAATCGGACTCAAGTATAATTTTTTTAAATGTAAATATGGAAGTTTCGTAATTATCGCAAGGTTTATTGTCCTTTGTATTTATTGCATGTTATTAAAAAAAATCATTTAAATAAATCATTTTTTTTTTTGGAAACGCAATTTGAATGACTTTTTTATCTAGTTTCTTCAATTATCGTTAAGGTAATCCATAATTGTGGTCGAAATTTTTACAATATCCAATTTCTCAATGGTGGTGCTCAGTTTAACTGATACGTCGTAGCGTCGATGCGTTTTAACTTGATAATTGATAATATTGCATAAGCATTTCTCTACCTATACACAATTGTTATTTGAATATACCGATAGCGTACTTTTATAGAAAACACATTACGATATTTCAAAATATCAGTAGCTGGGTGACATTGCTAAAAAATCACTGATGTGGGACTTAACCGTATATGCCAGTGCGTGCTAAAGGCGAGTCCATACTTATAGTCATAAATAATATTAAGTAGAGGTGATCACGTACATTTTTAAAGGGTTTTCTGTTTGTTATTGAACATAGTTAGCACTTTAACAAGTATATATAAATAAACCTTTATTTTCATATAAAAAAAACTCACATACAGTACAAAATGAAATATAATGCTATTAACAACAATTTTAATAAATTGATGTAAATGAATACCTATGAAAAAACTACCCTAAAACGCATTTAAGTATAAATGTGTTAATAAAACTCAATTAAATCTCAAGTAAAGTATCAATTAAATCCCCTCTATTCCATATTTCCTTTGCTACATACTATTTTTTACATCTATGTCTAATTCATTATCTTTAACTGTTATCTTTCTGGTAAAAAAAATCGTACGTTAATTATTCCACTCTCTATTATTCCACATTCTCTCATTCCACTCTCTACAAATTTTTTCCTTACTTTGTTTCCGTATCGCACTAATACCACACTCTTCTATACTCTCTTAGAATTACTCCTTTTCCCCCGTAATCTCTTCTAAAAAAATTTCATTATTTCTTTATTCTTCCCTTTATGCCCCATGAACAACTTGCAATTCTCAGCAACCAATCTTTGTTCATCATTCCATTCTATTTCCTTTCACCCAATGCTCCCCACGTTTCATCCTCCAACCTACACATTCTACATCTATCCAATACTTATTTCTTCTTTCTTCAGTACCTCACTTGACCTCACTTTAACAGTAATTTTTTAACAAGTAATTTTTCATAATTAATGTGAAAATAAATATCATCATATATCCGAGATGGATCCATATCTGTAATCCACTCACGTTAGAATTCACATGTTTGACTCAGTCGCGTACATAGAACGTTAATGTCCGATAAACGTATGGAAAATAATAAAGGTTGGACTTAAAAATAAAGTAGACGCAAGCGGGTTAACATAGTCTATAAATTATATTCTAACTGCATTAAAATTCTATTATATTTGAAAAGAACGTAGTAATTCTGGGAAATTGAATACAGGTGTTCAAGTAAATGTAGCTACATTCGGTTCTGAGAAAAATCTGGTCATGATCAAATTATTTCGAATAGTTCTAGTCCAAGGGCTCCGCTTAGGCCGGCAATCCTGGCCAGTCTACAAAAGGAACATTTCAGGAGCTTGCTGACTATTCAACATTAAATACTTAACATGAGTAGTAATAGGCGATGTAGTACATAATTTATACAGTTCTAATAAAAATTATATCTAATATATATTATAAATTATATATTATAAATATATATTATAAATAATATATATTATAAATTAAAAATTATATATGAGTCTTACTTTACTTTCCTACATTCGACGGCTCTATAATCCGCTGAGAATTCTAGTCGCTGCTACCACAGTATTTCGCCAGTCGACACTTGACGCCGCCTTCCTCCTCCAGTTAGGGACATTCAATCTGAGGAGGTTTTCGCTGATGTCATCCATCCAACTCTTCCGTAGTTTTCTCAAGGACCTTTTGTCTTTTGGTTCATTATATAGGACTTTTTTCGATACCGGGGATCCATCCATCCATCCATCCTCTCGACTTATAATGGATGGTTTCTGGTAAAGTGCTTCCAGTTCGGCGTTGGTGCGTTTCTCCAACGTTCGGTATCTATGACCGCTCCAAAGACTTTCCGCAGTATCTTCTCTTCCCAAACTCTTAATGCATTTTAATTTCTCTTCTTGAGTCTCCACATTTCCGAACTATTTGCGACTGGCTTTATGATAATTTTGTAGACTGATTTTAAATAATTTAGATTTGAGTGAAGATTTGTGTACCTTGAGGAAGCTGTCGTAATATTTGTTCACAGCCATCATTCTAGCCTTACTTTCAGCTGTGACGTCAACCCTTTCAAACCCTTCAAATTCCGTTACATTCCTTCATCTGATGGTACTGCGGCTGTTAAACATTTATTTAGTATTTTCTCGGCCTATTTCCAAAGCCATGACCCTTTCGTGTGGAGTACCTGTAGGTTTTTCCTTAGTGACTCTGATCCACCATATCTATGTCATTTGCAAAGGCTAGGTTCTATTATACATGCATGTTCTATTATAGATGCAGCCCCCAGGGATTATAGGGTAAACAGATGTGTAGAAAGTGAATCTCCCTGCTTGATGATTCTTCTTACTCCAAAGCTCTCTTTTAGTTTCCTTTTAACTTTCACATTGCGGCATGCTTCTACTAGTGTCATTCTTATGAGTTTTATGACTTTGGTCGATATTGCAAACTCTTGCTGCATAACTCCATATAACTGCCCTCTTAGAATTCGTCAAGAGCTGCGCGGAAATCAATAATCAATTGGTGCAATGCGATATTAAATCTAACACTTTCCAACATATTTCTCAATTAGAACATTTGATCTGTAATTGAACGGTTGGAGTTGAACCCATATTGCTACTTCCACAGTGAGTGTTCAAGTAGTGGGTAGTGGTTTTAGTCTTACTGCCTTTTGCTGCTTGCTAATGTATTGGTAAAATGTTAGCTGTATTTCACTCTCTACGCATGGTTTCTTCTCTTCAGATCTTTTTCAGTAGCTAGTACATTGTTTCCACTAAGCCGACTCCTCCGTAATAGCTTTGGGGGTAAAGCATGCTTTGTGATTGTTTAGGCTTTCTATAGCTGTCCTTGCCTCTGCTAGCGTCGCCCCCTCTTCTCTCCTACCATCATCTGTCAGGTCGAACTGTGCGTCTGCTGGTCCAACATTTAGTAGTTCCCAGATGCACTGTGCACATCTCCGAAAAACCTCACGTTCTTTCCTCAACAGTGACCCATTAGGAATCTTTGCATCATGTTAACTTCTACTTTTTTGCTAAGTACTACTTTTGTTGTTTCAGTGATTTACTTGTCCCATATTTTATAACGTTTTGTTTCCCTTGGAACATTTTGTTTTCCAAAAATTGAGCGCAATTTGTCAATAGTGGTAGTCAAACTTTCACCATTTTTGGAGTAATGTTTAACAATAAGAATTCTTTAATGGTGAACTGTCTATCATCGATCTGTTATAGAGGTTTTACTGTCAAAGTAAAACAGCACAAATGGCCCCAAATTTTAATTTTCCGCTCATATTAGGACACTTATACATGTATTTTGATAAAGTTCTAATTAGAATATCTCATTTCGTATTTGCAACTTTTTTTTGTTATTCTTATTAAACAATTATTAAAACTTCCGATTTTACCGTATTTTCTAAGTGATATATTTAAATGTTTAATTTTCTTGTTTCAGGTATGTACATTTTGATTATTCTGTCAATGCCATGAATAAGAATAACTGATCAAAGTAAGTTTTATCATTGTTTAAAAAAGTGTTTTATTTTATAATATTTAATCGGTCTTAAACCATTTGTCTTCCCTATCTATAGAGTTATAATTACCACTATCAAATTTTTCTTGGAAGTTAGATACATGCTTAGGTAATTTTAATATCTTTGGCCTTGGGATTTATTAGATTCATGTAAGCATAACTTAGCTTTCAAGATTAGCAGTATTGTCAGATTTAAATTCGTGCAATATAGTCAGGTGAGTTTTCTTTAGATATACAAATTCCCAACTTCCCCCTAGATAAACAAATACTGATTTAACCCACCCACCTATATTAAAAGGGCTCGTAGAAATATAAGTAAATAATTTAATAATTGTTTTAAATCGGGTTGGCATAGGATATAAAATAATTAAAGTCGTTAGTTCTTTTATTTAATATATAAAAAAAAAGATTTATAATTAATATGCAATTAGTTCTAACCTCAATTCACAAGTAAATACAATTATCTTAAAATTTCTTGATCCATAATAAGATTGAATAATTATTATTCAATGAGTTTTGTACTTTTTTATTCAAAATTATTTGTAACGACCGGTTTCGCTTTATAGTATCTTCAAGTTCTACAGTTATAGAACAAACAAAGAATTAATTAATTAATTATAAATCACAATATGATTTTATAAATTAATTCTATAACCTGAAAGTGCTATAAAACAAAACCGCTCATTAAAAATAAATTTGACTAAGGAAATACAAAACTCTTTTAATAATAAATAAAATGAATTATCAAGTAACTCTAAACATTGTTAGTTACTAAATTATATTCCAGAATACTATTAAGTAGTTCATTACGAATATTAGTCTTTGAAATAAATTAGTGACACAATATATATATAGAAAAGTAATTTTTTGAGAGTTTCAAACTAGTCAATAATTATAATATGATTTAAATGTTCTACACTTATAACTATTAGAGAATTCTACATTCAACTACCCTCCGAGGAAAATATACCACTTTTAAAGACTGGTCACCCTACTCTTTACTATCGCCGGTTGGTTTTACTGCCAGCAATTGTCCGCCTCTGATCGCGACTCTTTTCTTCCCATTAAAAACTATCTCTATTCCTGGCTCCCAATTTTCCCACTATAACTCTTCCCGCAAAAAAGTGGCTTGTACTGTGGGGCCGAGTTCCTCGGACTCGCGCTAGAATCGCTGTATACCCCTTTCTAATCTCCCCCTTATCACCAAAGTGTAATTATCTTTGCATACATTTACATATGAGTATTGAAAGTACTTAGACTACTTGATAGAATGAAAATAAATTAAAATTAGGGCAATTAAATTAAAAAAGGAAAATCCAGGAAAATTCCAATAATCGGTAGTTATGGGTTTATTGAACTGTATGTGTGATCATTGTTATTTTCATCAAAATGTTTAAAAATACCTATATCACTTTTCTATGATTGTGTGAAAACCTTTCGGCACTTTCATGTAAGTGATTGATAATAATCGAATTTATGTGTTTGTACATTTGTGTTTTTAGTTTTAATTCTTAATAACTTGTAACGCTTTCTGTATTACTAACGATTCTATAAATTTATGGTAGGAGTGTTCATTCGACGGCTTAAGATTTCGCGCAGTCAGGTAGCATTATCGTTCTGTGTACATTTAGAGTCAAAATGCGTTCGTTAATATGTGCTTAGCGTCAGATTACTCAAACTAGAGCGACAGTTTGAAAAATTCTGGAATTCTTATCCAGAAGTCTTTTATAGATATACTTAATTTTCTTACATTTCTTACATTCTACTTGAAGATTCATAAACCACACGAATATTAGCGACAAAAGTTTTGTCATACGGATGCATTTGTTTCGTTTCCATTTTTGTTCCAATTTTCTTTTGGTCAACAAATGGCATTAATCATTGAATATTTTCATGCCATGATTGTAAATGTGAATTATCTAAACAACACTGTGTCAATCAACTGAATTCGACCTTTGGTGACGAAGCCCCGCATAGGGTCATTGTATATTATCGGTTCAATGAATTTAGTTATGTACTGGTGGATGAAAGTAAAGAAGGCTATTCACAATTGGTGTAGTTATACTGGTTACTTCGAACAGTTCTGGTATTGGTTGGTAATGTACTTACAGACTTGTAGACCATGGATTCCAGAACGCCAAGCCACTCACTGGGACCTTATCTCAACTTATTGTAAACATAATTATCCTGCACGTCAGCCGCCATCTCGGATTTTTCAAATGACAGCTGTCAAGTGCACAAACTATTTATGATAAACTCCAGAAATGACACCGTGATGCTACAGATTTCGTTCGAAACGAGTTGAGATAAGATCTCGGTGGCTGGACGGAGTTCTGTGGAATCCGCGATCTAAATTTAACTTTAATTTACATGAAAGCTTGAACATTCCGGATACAAAAAAAATGAGCAGTGCTTTTAATGACATATGAACAAGTAATATCGGAAGCTCCAAAATATAGAAATGAAAAAATATTGTAACTAAAATAGTAAAGTAAAAAGTATTTTGGAGCCTATAATTGATTATATAAAATCACAGAATCCAAATAAACAAAATGAAATAAAATTCTCAAAACGTATATGTATTTTGGTACACTAGAAACTCGGTTATCTGTCAGGCACCGTACAGATAGGATGACGGAAAATCAAAAAGACGCTTAAGCGAGTTTATATTTTTTCATAGTAAAAAAGAAAAGAGCATTTATAATTTTTTTGCTCTGAAATGTCGTATCACCATTGTATTTGTGCAGTCAGCATCTAGCTGTCTTTCATACCAAGTGATGAATTGTGATAGGTGGTATCTAGCCATTCTAGCTTCTTCATGTTGATCTGTGTTGAAAGACCGATTGTCACTTTCTAAACAATCGAAAACGTTTTCTTAATCTTCAGGTGCAATTACATAATCCCCAATAATTTTTTCATAGGAAAGGATCTGGTAAGCCATGTCGGCTCTGTCTGACTCGAGCGATTTGTGCACTTCTTTAAGTAAGTTCCAAGATGTCAACATTGAACATATTTCTTCCTCTATTGCAGTACTATTTTCAATAATAGATGGATCTAGAACTGGTTGTACTTATGTTTCAGCTGCTGAAGTTGAAGGTTGAGGTGAGCCGAAAGTATTACTTAAAATATAGATTTACAGTTGCATTAATAACGATTTTCAAATTAATAACTAATTTTCCCAGTCATGGTCTTAGATAGAGAAATAACATTTTTATCTGCTTACAATTTTACATAACAAGATTAATACGCACCCCTTATTATAAAAATACAATAACAAGACAATGATAAAAATATAGAAAAAAACCGAAGTAAAAATAAAGGAAAACAGAAAGAAAAATCTTTGATAATAATAAACAATTCATTATTTCACTTCTGATTCTATCCTTGGATGGCTCGGAAAAGGATTGTTTCTATTCTTTACATCTCAAATACACTATTTGCCTTTTCACATCACTATCCCTCCCTTATCAAGTAACTTCTTTCATCTTCTCTTCTTCTTATATCCACTAATATTTTCCTCGTAATTTCAGCGCCTTTAGCTTCCGTTGTTAAGCATACCCTCCAATATTCCACTATCGTTCTGTGATCATCATTTCTTTCAATCATCTCATATTTTTTCACCCAATGCTCCCACCTCTCCGCTTTCATCTCACATTCTCATTCATCCAATAGTTATTTCTCCGCTCCATACTTCCGCTCCGAAATCTAACAATCATTTATTTTCTCTTCTATTTCTTTTATCTTTATCTCGGACACTAAATACTCCGGCATTCTTCCCAACACTTTTATGTCTTTATACTTGCTTCCTGTTTTTCTACATCCAGCATCATATAATCAATCACTCTCAATCCTTCCCATACACCTTTTATCCGTTGCAGCCATTCATCCTTTTCTCTCTCATAGGCTCTTCTCCTGTCCGTACTCCATTCATTAATATTCCATTAATACTTCCGTCTCTTTCTCTTTTTTCAGCATTAACATATACACATTTTTCACGATTCTGTCATAATCATCTCTCATCACATTTATTTCATGTTTCACCGTCTTTTTTTAAATCCTCCCACCCAGCATTTATACTTCTTTAACTCCTGCAGCACTATTCCACTTGGAGTGGATTTCTCAACCACTAAAATTTGCAATATCTCTATTCTTTCACTACCATATCTCTGCTCCATACACCATTATTATAATTTTTACACATACATCCAATATCATACTCACATTTTCACTGATTCTCTCCAAATTTAACTTCTCATACCCGACTCAAACTTTCAGCAGCTATTTTTGACTTCCGTATCACCATTCTTACATGTTCTTTTCACGCACTATTGGTGCTCATCATGTATCCTAATTATGTGAACATTTTTACAAATGTTTTTTCTCCATCTTTTTTGCTCATTCTACCTCCTGTTCCGCGCAGCATTATCCTCGTTTTCGCGACATTCAATTATTCTCTACTTTTTGCGATATACGCAATATTATCAGCATAGCGCAGTGACCTTATTTTATCCTTTCCTATGCATATCCCTCCTGCACGTTCCTTCCTTAATACGTTCTACAAACTGAACCATTCTGACATTCCAAAACTATAATATTTGCATTTTTGACAGGCCCCTTTTTTCTGTAAGCTCATTTTCCAACCTTCTGTTAACTATTCTCTAACCAATTACTATCTATAAAATGGATTTCTTTTTCTATTCATTTAGCTTTTGCTTTAATCTTCACGTGCCAGTGCTCGTTGCTAGTTTTCGAAGATTTTATGCAGAAAGTTATTGACGATTATGTACTAAATCAAATGCAAATTTGTGATTCTTATCGAAAAATAAGGAAATAAGTCATAAAACTCAACAACCATTTTATTGATACATTTATTACTCCACATATTTGTGAACGATTTCGGATGAAATCAAAGCAACGGAAATAAAAATTTGTAGCGTTTATTGCTGAGTCTTTATTACTTGCCATTTTGGTGTTCAGAACAATCAACGATTTTAATTACTGGTATTTCTACGAATGATATGTTAAAGATGCAATTTAAAAAAATGGTTACAGAATGCTATTAAATAATTCGTCCACATGGAATTATTAAATGTTGCCAGATCCAGATTATATAAAATGAGAAAGAAGTACATTACATATTACGTATTCTATCAAATAAAATAAATATTTTTAAGAGTATGTTCCAAAAGTGAAGAACCTAGGGATTTATAATATATGTTCAATATGGTTTCCGTATGAGTCAAAACATAATTGAAAACGGTCTCTCATGTTACGCAGAATGTTGCTTGCCAAGTTTGTGATTTTTTCCCGCAGGTAGTTTTCTCCTTCCTGATCTTGACTCTGTAAGGTTTGGATTTTAATAACCCCACACAGCCATCAGGTTTAAATTTGGAGATTGTGGAGCTCATTTCACTCGTCGTACACGACTGACCCACTGGGGGAAGTTTTCATCTACCCAATTACAATCTTCTGTACCATAGTGTGGGGGTGCACTATTTGGCATGAATAATTCTGATTCTCCAGAACCCAACAAATCCAAATCGTTACTTATCTCCTAACATTACCAAGTAAAGTTCACTCCGTCAAAGAAGTAGTGCCCTATGACGCGAAATCATGATGCAATCATCTCCTTTTTCCTTACTTCCGTTTTCCTTATTTCCTTCCTTACGTCGTTTTACCTTATGATTTACATAACTTTATACAACATCTCTGTGTCCTCAACTGGGCCAAAACCCAATTGCACATTTCCAAACGGCGATCTGAATCGTCTATAGACATTTGTAACTTGTATGGATCGAACCCGTGTTTTTGCAAGATATTCCGTAGTGTGGTTCGAGGAACGCCTATTTCCAAGCTTGTTGATACCTTTGCCAAAGCCCCTTCCACTATTTGTTCTGTAGTGCCGGGATGTTCAGATCTTTTACCGTCGACTACACTATCGACAGCCTTGAACTTTACTAGCACTCGGCCAACTGTTGATTGAGACATTGGTTCTCGTTCAGAATGCCTCACATTAAATTCTTCTGCAACTTGTCTTTGGGAGAATTCTTCTCTTCCACAAAGGAGGATAATCTCTACTCAATCCTCATTCGTCATTCCTCAATCCTCAATCCAACATTTTTCAGTCCTACAACAAGAAAATTAATAATACCTAGATAAGAGCTATTTACTTACATAACTTATCTACTTTTGCCTTCGAGAAAGATGGACCTTCTCATCTTTAAATATGTATCTTACAGTTTAAAATAACATAGATTTAATTTTATAGGTAACAGGTTAAAATTTTTATAAGTTATAGGCATTATACATGTTAAATATAGACTGTTATTGAACATATTAGGGGGACCTGAAAGTAATGTCCTTTATTTACATTAAATTTAACCACATAAATTTTTAAGAAGTTTTTATTTTTAATCAATGATGTACTTAATTCTCAACGTTACCTGCTAAATATCTGGAGCAAAATAATTCTTGAGCGAAATATCTGGAGAAGGCATTTTGGATATAATCTAATTAATTTTGTTGCCACATAGTAAGTATTGTAGCGATCGGAATACATGGAAATCGAATGGTGCAATGTTGGGCGAGTATGGTGGATGAGGCAGTACCTCCCATTTGAAATCATTAATTTTTTTCAAGGGTGCAGAATAACGCATTTTATTGGCAATCGCTGGACATTTTTCAATTATAGATAGGTCCAATTGTTCACAGTCTGCATTCACAATTTGTCTAAGTTTCAGCACTTCAAAATGAACGATTCCGCGAATACTCCGACAAACAAAAGCGCCTTTTTCTCATGTAAACCTGGCTTTGCAGTACTTTGTGGCGATTCATTCGGACAAATTATGCGGAACTCAAAAATCTGCTCTACTTATTTTACCCATTTGCTAGAAATGTTCTTGGATGGTCGATTAATATTGTCAAGGTTGTCTAAGATTACTGGCACGGATTTGCTTCTACTTCCGCCCTTAGCACGTTATTTTCTAAAATTGTTAATACTGGTCAGAAAGATCCAAATTACTGAATCGGAAGTTAGAAAACCACCTTTGGCATTTACGATCGTCTAATGCACTTTGATAAATATCGCAAATGGCTTTGGTAGCAACTTTTGCATTAATACTCTTGTGACATGCGTAGAAACGACATTACTTTCCGGTCCCCCTAATACTTAAGTCAATTTTGTAGTTGTCAATATATATATATATATATATATATATATATATATATATATATAAAATTTCGAAAGAAAAAAGTTATAATAACATGAATGAAGACGTTTATATAGGAG
>WYDF02286643.1:0-16626 GCA_009867245.2 Adranes taylori
AACAAAAACATAAAGAGGATTACTATTATTCTACTTCACTTGCTCTGAGTTTTATCGCGCGTTTTCTGATGAAAATATCTCGGTGTTGAAGCTTTTTAGATAAAAGTTTCTCTATGTAGCCCCACGCAAATACGTCACATAAGTAAACAATGCTGCGCTTACGAAGAAAATTGGATCTTACGAATAATGTTTGTATATAATGTAAGTCTTTGTTTGAGCCAATATGTCATCAATAATATATTAAAAATATCTCAAACATTTATTTTGTTTTTATAAATAAAAATGTACTTCTTTATTGAGATTTTACATATTTCGCTGCCGATTTCGATATTTCATCATCAGGCAGAAGTACAAGAAATGTTATATATTATATATTTTATTATATGTATAAAGAAATTTTTGTTTAAATTTGTGAACGATTGTTAAAATATTATATATTATGGGTCCCTCAGATATACTTCACTTTTCTTTGACATGAACATGAAATGTAATAATGATATGTATAAACAGTTCAGAAAAACAACTCACATTAAAACACACATTGTCATCCGCATAATACAGTGACCTTTCTTTCACCAACAATAACCACTCTTGTCTGCCTTTTCGTAAATACACTTTCCAGATAAGTTACATACAAGTTAAAGAAATTCACAATTAATGGACATTCCTGTTTTAAACCTTATTCCACTTCAAACTACTCTGAATCATTCTAACCCAGTCTGGATCGCATTATATTCTCTTCATGTATTTGCTTAATTGCTCTGTTTATGTTCCTTTCAATACCAACCTGCTCCATTCTATTCCACAGTCTGCTTCTTACAATCCAAAGCTGGCTTTAAATCCAATAATAAAATGTATAACTTGTTCCCTCTCGTTGTGTCTCTCGTAATGACATAATTAAAGTAACTACATTATCGGCCGTTCCTATACTCCGTCTGTGTTCTAAACTTCTATTCACAACTTCTACAAGCAATCTTTATAATCATTAGACCCCTATAGCTATGCACATCAGTGTTGTCACCCCTTCTACATACTGGAAAGATTTCTCCCCTCTTCCATGTCTCGGGTGTTTCTACCTTACCACTCCATAAGTCATTCACTCCTCTCACTCCCGCTCCTAATTTCTTCTTATTCGTTCACTTACAAATGTCTACAGGCAAGTCATCGGTGCACAAATAGTTTTCTTAATTTCCCTTAGCAATTCCTCAACACAAGTCGTTGTACTAAAGTAATTCTATTAAATTTCGAGATAAGGTCACTTTATTTCTTACACATTATTAACAATAAACAATTTAGTTACAACATCAATGAAAAACATTGGTGAAACCCAACATTGATTCAATTCACACAAAAAGATATAATAAACAATGGCGTATTACAGCAAAATACTTGGCAAAATACTCTGGATATCAAACTTTTATGAAAAAGACACGCCTGTTTAACCTATAAACCTATAAAACAAATTTCTATTCAACAGAACAATAATTCGACTAGTTATGACATATGGTTCTGACATATGCCAGAAAAGTACAGAACAAACATTCAAAACGACACCGCATTACACTACGCATAATAGCCAGAACCTCATTGGTTCGTCAAAGACACATTCACAGGGCCTAAGAAACCGATCATATTGTAACGCTAAAAAAGACTAAATGTTTTTACTTCGTAGTTTCTCATGTAACGATCTTTAAACATTTGAAATATATAATCTAAGAGGGGGATTAAATTTTCTGCGGGGTAGGAGAATTAGCGGTCAAGAGATCTCGTAGGTAATTTATCGTGTAACTCAGTTTACACCAGTTTCGCCCATCAGGGGGCATCCTGATCGACAGAAAATATATAAGGAAAAAATTAGTAAACCATCTCGCAGAATAATGTTAGTAATTATTAGGTTCAGTGCAAAATGTTTATCTAAATTACGCGCTTTTATTCATTAATTTTATTATGAAAATAATTGCTGATGTATTAAAATGTGAGTAGACTTAATTGAAATCTTAATTTGGCTCTTAAAACTTAATTGAGAAACTCAAACACCTATAAGTTCTTTTGACTTTGAATATATAGTTATTATTTTAATTTGAATAACACATTTGACTTTATAGGATAGTTACTGAATAGGATAGTTACTGGTGCGTCGTAAGTAAATTATATCGCAATATTCTTTTTAAGTTGCATATAAACTCAGCCTTTGACTATGCATTATTCAATTGAGGTGATACTTTAGTCACAATGTAAACTAATTTTAATAATATTTGTTTTATTATTCACCCCAATTCGTTAACCTATTATATTTGTATGTTATGTAAACAAAAATTATTTAGTGAATAAAACATTGTTAAAATTTTTATGTGTCTTATTTTATTTTGTTTATTTAAATTCGTGAGCCATTCTTACTTTATTCAAATTAAATCTTTGGAATTAATCAATTGACGGCTGTAATAATTCTTATCTAATTACATAGTATAAAAATGTATGGATATTCTACAACCCCTTTAATAATAATTTCTAAATTCTTTCTAGTTTACTATCCTAATTTAACATTTGCTCTCTGATTCCGCTCGGAATGTAGGGGTTTTAACTAGAAGTAGAATTGATTTATCCAGTTAGTGTTCATATAATCCCTTGTCATATTGTTAAACGTGATTTCTTCTTCTTCTTCCTCTTCTTTAACACGAAAAGTGAAATACGAAATGATGGCGCAGGCGCATCTTGAAACCGCGATGAAGAAACTTAGGGACAAGTAGCAAATAAATAGTCTCTTTACGCAAACTGAAACAAATCTTAACGTAAAGTCGCGAACATTGATTATAGACGTGCATGAAGTTAGAGAGAGATAATGAAAAAAATTAATTAGGTAATAGGCTTTCTAATAAGCAAAGGTGAGATGCATCAAACTTTGCGAATCAGATTCGGCATGTTACGTGATTAGCCGACTTGAAAAAGGGTAATCTCATAATCAAATATTCGTGTTTATGATCTTATCGATTTGTCGCGCATTTGAAATATATCGATTTTATTTATTATAAATCAACTGAGCAGAAAAATTCAAACACAATCATTTCTTTTTCAAAACATTCTAAGTAGCATCATCTAATGTAAAGATTACTAATTATTAATCTTATTTAAACGTTGTAAGCTAATTATTAATCACATTTATTTATTTTATTAAAGCCTATTTATTAATACACTACTGAATAGGGTTTGATGTTTATTTTATTTATTTGAAATTGATATAATAATTAATCAAAAGCAAATTATTTTCTTATGAATAGATTACTTTAGAATCTCGAAGTATTTTATTAAAATTGTGTTTAATTACTTCGTGGTCCATACTCATCTTATTTAAATTAAACCTCAAATTCAAAACATTAATAGATTGTTTTAGTTTTGTTAATTTAGTGTTTTATTATTTGATAGTTTTATTTATTCCCGCTTTTATTGAAATAAATGTTATATATAATAATTTTTAAACGAAAATTTATTTTGAATATATGTATTTATATTATAATTAGTATTATTTTTATATAGGTTATAAAATAATTTCTTTATATTATAAAAATATATTTAATTTTTTTATATGGAAATGTGTAAGTTAAGTTATTTGTTACTAGTTTATTATATGATTTATATATATATATATATATATATATATATATATAGATTTTTCATAAACAGCGATAACGATGAAATCTTACCAGACACAAATGAAGGGTCCATAGTAATGGCGAAACGGACCGCTTCGTATTGTGTTCGTATTGAGTTCAACTTGCAATATTACTTATTAAACTTATTACTTATTAAAAATATCAAATCACAATGTTGGGTCTAATCTCTATGTGATTTGAATTTAGCTAACAGTGTACTTTGAGAACAAGCTATAGCTACTTGTAATTTTACAAGTATTTTAGCTCTGATTTAGTTATTTTTATTTATACGAAAACAAAATAAATAAAATTAAATTAAATTCATTATGTCACTTCCTTTAAAGTTAAATAAATTTCTTTAAACACTTAGTTCCCCGGCGTGGAACCGTAATTTCCGAGAGAGATTAAAAGAAATAGAAATAGATATAGTTTTAAGAAGTGTTTAGAGACGTACCTTTATGAAAACATGTTAAAATGAATTATGTTTTGCTTTATATTTGTATGTCATGTCCTCTATTGCATTATAGTTTTCTATTTTTTTTTTATTTTGTATAAATAGAGTAGCCGTTGACCATTTATAATTGAATAAAGGAATTTGCCATTATAGAAGCAGTGCATTATATGTGCTTTTAAATACTGTAAACGCAACTTTAGATTTTCAGATAGATACTTTTATTCATAATAAATATCCGTGACGAACATAATGGAAAAAAACCGCAGGCGCACATCTTTCAGCATGTGATAGACTCTTCGGGAAGCTCTTTCCATTAACGCTAATTGAATATTGCTAACGAGATAGCATTGTAGACAGTGGACCTTACTTACAATCGATTAAGTAAAATAAATTGCCACGAGTCTACTATTAGTGAGTTTACTTACATTCAAATATTCTTTATTGCAAATATTGTGAAATAAATTCATAACGATTTCTAATTGAAATAAATAATGAAATAACAATTAAAATAAATTACTTTAACGATGATTTAACTAAATTTATAGTTATTCTTCCGAAAATAAAATTTAAATAATATATTATATTTATTCTATTATTGTTTCTTCTCATATGTAAAACAAACGTTGTTACTTCAGGAAATGGATTAGACTCCAATAGGTTTCGAGTAACCTAATCACGCATCTGCAGCCCTGTTAATACTAATCGATTTTTGAAGATTTATATAAAAGAAAACAAAACAAATTACAATTCCGTGGTCAAATAAAGGTTTTAAAAAAATGTATTCACGAAATTATAACAAATTTAAAGAATTAATTTATTTTAATTTAATTTATTGACTTATACACACTTTACGTTACAATATAAATAAATAATGGAAAGACAACACAAAGTTGAGTTATTTTCTAATTAATGTAAACAATTTCATACATTTCAAATAAAAAATTATAACTTCTAAATACAAAGGCAAGGTATTTACAATATATAAATTTTTTACAACAAGGTATTTTAAATTATATAAAATAAATTAAATACATTTAAATATACGCCATATATACTACATGAGTACTGATATAATAATGAAATGCTTGGCTTTATAACCCTGTCCGTTACAGCAATGCGACATGATCCAATTTTCTAGAACAGTGTAGAAGATTTGCATCCCAATAGCTGAATGATTAGAACTCGCGTCTACTGTTTGCTATTTGTCGTGAAGTGCCCATAATTAATATATAGACACTGGCCATATTATAACTAACAAAATAAATCGATTAGTATTAAAATGTCTGCCAATGAGTTACTGAGTCACTTGAAACCAGTTTGCATCTAATCAATTTCGTGAAGTAAAGATTTTTATTTTATTTGGCTCTTAACTTCGAAGAAAGTAAACTTTGATAGGAACTTTTATTCTACGTCTCAAGGGCCGTTTACACATATGCAATTACTTGCATGCAATTTAATGCACAATATTTGCGCAATTTGTTGCATGAAGCCTGACAATTCACATTTATGCAATAACATGCGTGCGACTTTATATCTGGTAACTTTCTTTGCGGGGCTTTTATTTTTTCCAACTTATAACCTATAAACCTATCAGTGCAAATGATTATAGTAGTTTGTGGAGATAATTCATTAAATTGCAGCTTTTTGTGGCATTAGTCTCTATATTATAGAAATATCGCAAGAAATGGATACGGAAAATTTGGTTTTATTATCTATAATAGTAGCTGCAGGAAGTCTTCTGTTGTTAAATGGAAACGATTCGGGAAAGTGGTGGGTAAAACCATGGCTAACAAAACATAAAGGAGACCTGAATTTAATAAATAAAGAATTAGAAGAGGATCCAGGTAGCTTTAAGGATGGATAAGGCAAGCTTCGATGTTTTATTACAAAAAGTTGAACCGTACCAATTTATAAACATGACCCATGGCTACGTGACTCAATTTCAGCAAGAGACAGGCTCATAATTACATAGAGGTTTTAATAACATGTTCTCAAATGTTCTAGATTTTAAAGCAGGAATGAAATAGACAATTACCAAGTATGGGAGGGGCTCACTGTTTTCACTGTCGAGAATCTTCGCAAACGGGGAGGAGTCCCTCTTTTTTTTTATTTCGGCTGCTGGGATCTTTTCAGGTCTTCCGAAAATATGTAAGCGAGAAGAGAACGAAATGGATTATAGGCAGTTCCTGTTTCAGTTTTAAGTTTTAAATCTAAATCTTTACGTCACTTTGTTGCTTGAAATCGCAAGCAAATCACTTAGCTCATTGCTCTTATTATTCCTCTCCAGTCAATAATTGAACTTCAAGTAAAGAAAATTATCATTTTCATGTATTAATTTAGTAGCTTGTAAATATACAACAAGTAGAATCAATTTAAGTGAGAAACATGCAAGTCGAATCATTCTTATTTATTAATCTGATTAGAGAAATATTCGCAATCAATCAATAATAAATTACATAATTCAATAATGTAGAAGAATAACTATTGAAATGATTTAAAGAATAGAATCAACTTAGATTTGATTATTGCACAATTGAGTATGAATTTGTGAAACAATCATGAGTAATAAATGTGTAAAATATTAAGCATAACTAAATGTTTGCATTAGAAAAGAGTTCGAATCTAACGAAATCATTTAAGATGTGTTTGACTATTATTTATTGAAAATAACCTACAGCGAAGCATTTGAAAGATTAATTCTTTGTTTCACGTATGGATTAATAATTTTTTTGATAGATAATAGAAGTTTAACACTGATGGATTGTTTCATTTCGTTACGAGTTTTATTTTATTTGTGTTACGCAGTGATTTAATGATTTAATTCCTAAAGGAGCAAACTTGTTTCTTTGAAGCTGCTGAACAAATTCAAATAAGCAAGGGTTTTATATTTAACAAACAGGACTTGTCCGTATGATTGATATTACCATAGATAAAGATTATAGTGGATATTATTTCTTCATAACTACATCCACATTCTAAAACCTTGATTAATAAATTCCTACAGCTCGACCAAAATTGCAATGAAAGTGTTTTCAAACATTTTCTGATTCCGAATGTATTAGGAATTTTCTCAACCAAGAGAAGTTTGAGAGAACTAGCCAAATTTCATGTCGCACCAAAATTAACTGCGACAATATATCTTAGCTAATGAAGTTCTACATATTTCTGATCCAAAACAGCCACATGTCTTAAGGTTAGTTCAACAAATTAATTTTACAGTAAAGTATCTAAACACATATTTTGAAGGTTGGATTGGAAGAAGAAAGACCTCTGAGCCCAAAAATTAGTTTCTAGACAATATCTTGGACGCATGTGTACATTAGTGCGTGTATGTACAACGATTACTCCCAAAGTGCAAGACATGTTTTAATTGCAAAAAATGTTAAACTTTTTTGCTAACTATAAGATAACAGAAACTTTCTAATCAAATATTTTAATAATTACGGTAGAAGAACTAAATGACTTACAATAAATTATAATCCGTCAAATTGACGCTCAAAATCTAATAGACTGTAACTTTGCACATAACCATACAGTTAGAAATCTCCTAAAATTACTAAGTAAATGAATTTGACGGCTGCGATTTGGTAACCCTACTAGATTAAGTTACAAATGCAATTAACGTAGCTTCATAGCTGAGAATAATTATTATATGTAAATAAATAATAGTTATTTATTATTAGCCAATCCATATTTATGAAGATTAGAATAAGCAAACATGTATTAAATTTCTTATCGCTGGCATTTAAAAATGTATATTCTTATTAAAAGATAAACAAATATGATTTAGATATTAATCAAAAACGTAGCTTCTAGGTCGCTAATACTGCTTTGTGTCAACGTATACTTCCGCGTGGGCTAGCTAGAGATAAAATTTAGGCGCCGATCTGTTTGCATAGGTAGACTGTTGCATAGGTGGAATGTGTAGCGCAATGCGTATGTATGTGTGAATGAATGTGCGTGCATTCTACGATTGTATGACGTATTATTGTTTATATTGGAATAGTGTGAATAACTATATAAAATCGTATTTACGTGATGCACTGGTATTGACTGTAGCTTGCTGGTTCATGCACTGATGTGGTATACTGTTATTGGTACATTAAATGAATGGAAACTCAAATCGCAGAGCAAGATGTCGTGTGGATGATCAGAGACCGCAGAGTAAAAACTGGGCAAAGTCTATAAATAGCGCAATTTTTTGCATATAAAAATTGAGTACGAGGGTATTAGATTTTTACCCCCCTCCTCCCCCGTTGTTTCATAAACTGCTTCTTTACATGCTTCAATCGTTGCTATTATTTTATAACCGCACTTTTATATTGCTTAATATGCACCGCTTTTAATTATAAATATACCGTTATATTATTTCATATGTACCGCTTATTAATATTGTTTTCTTTATTATGAATTCGCTATTGCTTCTTTAACCTCCATTATTGCGTCATCGATTTAATTTAACATTTCTACATTGACATTTATTTGCGCATTAATGTTTTATTTCTCTGTTTCTATTGTCGGTGACGAACAATAGACGGTTTTGTTAAATCATTAATGCTGTTTTACTCATTAGCATTAGCGCTCATTTCACTCAACAATAGACTATTTTGTTAAATCATTAATGCTGTTTCACTCATTAGCATTAAGTTTATTCCAGCTGCCAAGCAAGAATGAGGATCTCTGGTTTACTCGCAAGACGCGCAGCTACCTATGCCTTCAGTAAGCCACTGAGGATCTGAGGGACAACAACATCAGTTCTAATGTACGATGTTGTTGTTCTAGATAACCTCCTCCTCTAACTCCGTTACTGACAAGTGTTATTAAAAATGATATTTGTTGAATAGAAATTTTACTAAAGATCACACAAGATATGAAAGATAGGGTGAGAAAGCAACGACATTTTCCCTTTTTTTAAACTACATTGTTTAATTTTCAACTGTACTGAAAATTAAAAACTTATAAATAGGCGTGTCGCTGGCAGCAGCAAAGCCGCGGCGCGGCAATGCGGACACCTGTCGGTGCCGTAGGCAATGATGAGAACCAGTTGGGGGCAAAATACCGTTTGTCGGGTCCGCTAGTTTAGTAAATAAAAATAAACCCCACTAAAGATGTTCCTATGATTTATAATTAAGTACTCTAGTAGAAATATGATAGTAGAAATAAAAGTAGAAATATGATATTAAATTATATAATTTAATAATATTTCATTTTGTTGATTACTGGTGTTAAAATATTTTAAATAAAAGCATTTATATATTTATTTTGTTACGACTTTATAAGAACACAATCTGAAAAATAGGTCAAAGACGAATATCGTTTTCGGATAATTAAATTTTGTAGATTCATAAAATTTAGTTCAGCATTCTTTGTCAAAAATAATTTTTATTCACATTATAAAAAGGAACAATCTTGTTTGACATTTAGAATACAATGTGTTCTTACATTTACGCTTAACCTACATATATAGTGTGTACATAATGAAGAATAATTTGATAGTGTATGAATATAGAAATAGAAATAAAGAACTGAATGAAAATAAGTGGTATGATGAAAAGTGTGAACAAAGAAGAAAGGAAGAAGTCAGGAATAAAGAAAGTTAGAGATGAGGAGAAATTATAACAAGAATTTTTAGAATCAAAAAAAGGAACAAAATTTTGTAAGGAGAAATGGGAGAGAAAAGAAAATGATGAAATAAAGTCCATAAAAACTGAGAAAGAAATATGGAAATATTTACGCAAAAGAGAGAGGGCGGAAGCAACAGTGGGATATAAAAGTCTGAATGAGTGGAAATTAAAATGTCGGGAGGACTATACAGGTAAAGGAGAGGAAAAAAGAAAAATTAGAAATATCGGGTAAAATGATATTACTCTCGAGGGGGTAATGAAGGAAATTAAAGGAAGAAAGAACGGTATTTGTGCGGGAGAGGATGGAGAGCCGGTGGATATATGGGTGTTTGAATGACGGTGTTTGAATGACTAAGCAATGAAAGCGTTAGCGAGAAGAATGCATGAGGTGTGGAAGTGTAATTTGAATATCCCAGAGGAATGGAAGAGAGAAAACATCGTGCCGGTTTATAATAGAAATGATAGAGCGAATAGTTACAAGGAGATAACTGTTATGAAGGGTTTATACACGTTATTTGCAAAAATATTGACCAAAAAGCTGAAATTAGATATGAAACAAAAAGACGTGCTATCTTTGACACTGTCTGGACTTAGAAAGCATATGGGATCATCAGAAAACATAATAAACCTAACTTATATAGGTCACCAAGAAACATGTCAAGGGAAAAAGTTATAGTTTCTGTTTTTAGATTTGTACGCAGCATTTTATAACGTAAATAGGTAAATTAGAAGAAAAAAATTGGGACGTTGTGGGAGAGAATGGAGGGTGCGAGATAGGAATTTATGATAGGAATTTATGTGATATGATAAGAAAGGAGTAGACGTGTGAAGGGACTAAAGTGTGGGAAAGAGTGGGAGATAATGTGTCAGAGTAGTTTGATGCGGAAAAAGGAGTAAGACTGGGGTGCCCGTTGGGTACATGTCTATTTAATATTTATTTGTCGGATTTAGATAGTGTATTAAGGAGTCAGCAGGCGGGGATGTTGTAACTGGAAAACAAAAAATATGGAGTTTAGGTTATGCGAATGACATAGTACATATAACGTGTAATAGGGAATAAATGAATTAAAGTACAGATGGTGTGAATAGATGTATGTTTAGGAGAGGTATGGTTGTTAATATAAAAAAGACTCAAGTAGTAATAATGAGCAAAAAAGGAGGGAGAGATAGCAGGAAAGACGTGTCTGAAAGAGGTGGAAAAAGAAAAAACTGCGTACGAAATTATTAATACCTAGGATTCATGTTAAAGAATAATGGATCATGTAACAAACATATGCAGATTGTTGCAAAAGCAGCTAAAATTGCGAGAAAAGTGCGATATATAAAAATAATCTTAAGTATGATCCAATGACAAGCGAAATTGTATTAAATGAGATAGATGAGTATAAACGTTGGCTAAATGGTTTTAAGTAAATGCTAAAATATGAATGGAACGTAATGACTGATAACATAACGATTCTTCTACTTGTCCCTCCAGTCTACCCTCAATCTACTGAGGGTTTAACTCTGGAAGGGGGATTTTTCCTCTTCGTTTCGATCAACTATAATAATCGTTGAAAATGTCTCGGCGGTCGTGGGTATTCAAAACGCTTCAACAACGTCCTGCTTCGATATGAGCGCCAGTCCTACTACACCTTGTACCTTGTACAGGAGAAGGATAAAATATTTGGTAAAGGAAGATTTAAAACTCAACCTTAACAATATAATCAATTTATTTATAATCTTAATCTTTAACAAAAATATATGAGCAAGAAAGCAAATATAGGCAACTGGAGCAATTAAGCAAATATTTAAATTTAATTTACAATGATTTATTATCTATGATGTTCTCTACTGGTTTATAAAAAATTTTGTTGTTTGACAAAATAAATTTGTTTAATCCTTTTGAGTTTTATTTTTATTTATCTATTGATTTTAAAATTATTTTTGTATAAGTATCTGTACAATCATTATAAAAATATAATTTTCTAAATTTGCCAAAATTTCGATATGTTCCACGATTTCAATTTCAAACTACTAATGTTCATTATATTCACAATTCTTATCAACGCCACTATCTTTCATAAAAAGTATTGCCCTAATTGGTAATAGGACTAATTCAGTACATTCTTAAATCGGGTAAATACTAATAACAAAATAAATAACAAAATTAAGTAGAGTTGTTTTTGTCAAAAAAATTTCCACCTATACATTACAAGTTCTCTTGACTTTGTATTTAATTGGACAACACGATGTTAAGTTCCAAATCAATAAATACAAAACAATATATACATCACATCGTGTTTTTACTCTAAGCGTTCAAATCCTAAGTTTTTGTAGACATCTACTATTCCAAAATCCCTACATCTAAAAAATCTCAACATTTCCGAAATTTCACAATTTCCAACTCTCAACATTTTCGCAAAATTACTTGCTCCAATTCATACATCTCAAAACATTCTTATTTTTAAATCCAAATATAATCAATAGCATCTTAAGCCCTATATCACTAGATCCCTTAGCCAAAATACCACCCACATTAATTTAGAAATCAAAAATAAGAAAGGATCGGTATCCTAAATAATTCGCTCTATAGGCGATGTCCCGAAGCAAAAATGTTACAGCTGACTCTAAACGCACCGCAGGAGACGTCCAAAACCGTGTTGATGTTCTTATTCTGGCTTCATTCCATGTAGTCTAAACGTGATTGTTTCCCTCATAAATTCACAGGATGTTCTCCACAACTGGCCAGATTCACACTGGACGGATGCTAATGAATCTGCTACTCCTCTTAAATCTCTTCAAGATTGATGTATCTCACATCGAATCCATAAAATCCTCAGAAGATAGTTAGCTGATTTACAAATGATACTAAGGAGGCTGAAAGGTTTAGGAGAAATTTTACTAACATGGCGGTACTAATTAATGCATTCATATTTTTCTTATTTTCAAGTTTTATTCAAAATTCTCAATTGAGGTTGAGAATCTTACCTTTTTCAGGCGGTCCTCCACTAAATTTCTAATGAATTAATACTGATTCCATTTATGTTTCAAGATTTATTGGTATTTAACTACCAATATGATGTAATAAAGCTTTTTCTAAGGCATTTGAGAACCGTAAGTTGTGGTCGTTAGTAAATTTTCCTTTATATACTGTCCGGTGTTAAAACTCTCAACCAATCAACTTCCCAGGAACATGTGTGACGCCATCAGTCCTAATTTCAAATTATTAAACTTTTCCAGGCTTGATTAAGGGGCTATTTACTATTATCCTTCCCTTAAATAATTTCCCTTTATAGTGAGTATTGTTTTCACTTTCCATTCTTAATTTTTTTTATACTTTTATTAAAAATTAATTTTATAACGCTTACAACGTCATAAAGACCAGCTGCAATCTTAAATCTTAAAATGAATGGGACTTTACTCGGATATCCAATCCCACTCGCTTATTGTCGTTACTAACTAGCAGCGCAATAATGGTATTTATTGTTAGTGTCCGCTCTCTATCTATGTTGTTTTGTGACTATTGATGTACTAATGGATGACTGATCTTAACCTATTTCATAGGTTGAAAAATAACAATAAACATTAATTTCTAAAAATAAGGTACAATAGTGTACCTTATTTTTTTAATAATTCCCAATTGTTTTTAATGAACTGTCTGAGTTTTACCTTTTCCATTAAAAGCCACTGAGTTGCAATTTTATAGAAAGCTGGATGTTATGATAGATCCTAAAGGAGCCTTCCAAAATAATGGATAATATTCATTAAATCGTTATTCTCTAATATAATATGTTTTCCTGTATTGCTTCTAAGTATCTACTCAAAGGGGAAATTCCTCTATATAATTTTCCAATTAGGCTAAACTAATATTTTTTCGTATTTATTTTATTCGATAGATTCCTACTCTAAAACTATCCGTTATAATGAATAGGAGAGAGTGGTAAGAAGTCTACATTAGGGTTGTATGGATGAATGTAGAAAGGAGGTGAATACGAATGAATGGGGAAGAGAAAGAAAGGCTTAGATGGTCGATGGTCTTTTGGGAAAAGATAATGCTCTGGGTGATTGAAAAGACGGAATGAAGAGCTATGGGTGATTGAAAAGATGGAGCAAAATGTGTGATATAGAAAAGCAGGAAACATAAGATAGGATAAGAGCTATCAGATATAACGAAAAACTGAGTTATTGTCTTTGTTAAGTATGGATGATAAGAGGTTGATAGCTAGGTTTAAATGTGGGAGCGTCGAGATGGGAAATAGGTACTATTTTATGAAGGAAGATATGAGAACATGCAGGATATGTGGTTTGGCAAAAGAAGATTGGGAATTCTGGGTCAATGGGCGCGTGAAAAAGATGTAGAAATGGCAAGGAATTGGGAATTGTGTTTTCGGAAAGAAAGAAGGAAAGAAACTGAAAGTGGTGAGGAAAGTATCTAGTTTTCTAAAAAATGTAACCGAGTAACCAGGCATTGTTAAAATTATTATGTCCGAGGGATATTTTATATGGTAATTTCATGTTTAATTAGAGAACATGTTGTCTTATTTTCCTTGGGTGTTTATTTGTTCGATTTTATCTACTTTCTTTAAACTTTGCCTAAAACAATAATTTCTACTTAGTTTTATGTTTTATTGTAGTTGGTTTGAATTGATATGCCAAATAAAGGTTTTCATATAGTGTGTACATTATTACTGTATGCTATGTCAAATTTGTTTTATGTTCTGTATGACATAACGTTCTTTGACAAGTTCATTAAAATTTATCAAAGGTTCTTACATTAAACATAATTGAAGGCTTAATTGTAGTTTAAGTACTCAAATTACTTATAGTGTAACAACGGTCAAATTTTCCTGTTTTTTCAATCATTTATCTTTTCATCTGTCTTCTCCGGCGGTTATTGTGGTAAAATGTATGGCTTTTATATATTCTGATATTAATTGCAGCATTACTTTTGTATCATGCGATGTCAGAACTATCATACTGACATAAATTTAGTTTAAATAAATAGGATGTAAATAAATTTGGTTCAGTCTTCCGGAGAGGCTCAAATTTTTTGACCAATAAAAGATTTGTCCAAAAACTACTAAAATCTCTGAGACAACGCAATCTGGGCCAGACGATTTTATGATTATAACTTTTTAACTGGTGTTGATATTTCATCCAACTGTTACTTCACTAGTATTGGGGTCCCATGTACAGTTCTATAGTACGTTATTGGTTTTCCCAGTCTTTGAACTTCTTGAAGTTTCTATGAGATGTATGTGGTAATAGTCTATCCATCTATCACTTACTGGTGCTTTGCCTATTAATAATTTATTGTCTAATTAGGAAAACAACGGTACTCCAAAATACTATTTTATTCAAAAAAGAATAAAATATATATATAATAAAACATTCGTCTGCAAACATAGAAAATTGAGACAAAAAAATAATCCATTCAAAATTTGATCTAAAAACCTTTTAGATTTTTAAATTTCACTCCTGGCTTCATCGTCAAAACGATGAAGCTGAATGGTTTCCTTACAAAGTTATAAAATTTATTTAACCAACGAAACTTTTTTAAATTACAAGAATGAAACTATTACAATTAAACACATAATATCTGCAACCCGTAAAACAGTAAACTAGACATATGGATTGCAAATATTATGAAATTTCTGTAAAATTTATAGCAATATTTTTAAAATAATGCGACAAATCTAAGTTTTAATTTTTCATTATTCATAATTTTACTAACATTTGAATTATAACATGTTTTATCGATTCAATTGTTTTGGAATTTATATTAAGAATTTGTGATCACTAAACCATGTTTCAGTGGTTTCAAATCGTATAAATTCTTTTTCTTGTTATATAAAGATAACAACAAAAAATTTTAATTACAAAAAAATTTCTTTTTCCAGTTTAAATCTATGATTTTAGTAAATTTTAACATCATTAATATGGTTTCATAAATAGATTTCCATACTCTAACTTTATCAACTTATAAAGTCTAAAGGTGTGTATAGCTGAATTATGGTTTTTGGATCATATTTTGATTGCTTTATTATTTTTGTTTCAATTTTCTTTGAGACTTCATGTTTGCGAAAGAATGTTCTATTATACTTAATTATTTTTGTATACTTATTTCCTCTGTTTTAATTTTCATTTAATCTGATGGTGACTCAGTTGTAGTGTCGAAACGCGTCACATATTTTATTCTTGTTTATTACATAAAACACTACTTTGGAGTAGGAGCGCCATTTTTTTCCCACTTTAACATTTACTCCAAAGCACTTGAACCTGTTATTGTTTTGAATTTAAGGTCTGGCCGATTATTTCTGATATTCATATATTTATTATTCATCTGCATAAATCACAAAAAATTATTATTTTTAATTACTATAAGAATTAAAAATATCCTAAATATATACAACACATCGTACAATTACGACTATTTGAAGAAAATTAACGACAAAGATATATTTTGCTAAGTAATAATTTTCTTTATAAAAAATTATAGTTTCTTAAGCATCCGCCACTGGTTACAAACAACTTGATATTGTTCTGCAAAATTCCTCTATGTGCCCAACCTTTATCACAGCCCTTTTCATAATTCAATAATCCTCCTACTCTATCTTTCTGGCGTTACGAAATATCATTAACTGGCGTTTATTTTAGCTCTTCACTAACGTACTTCACTAACATCTATCTCTCTAAAGATTTTGTCTAACCTTTCGTTAAGTAATTATATTCTATTTACGTAGATAGCTTGCGTAAGTACATAAATTTTCGAGAAAAATGTTTGTTATATATCCAAAATTGTTACTCATCTACAGTAATATTAAGTTTTGTAAAAACTTAATTTTGTGAAAAAATGGTGTAAAAATGGATATATTGTATTGAATGTATTGTACCATTTATTTTAATGCAATATCGTATA
>WYDF02286654.1:0-16625 GCA_009867245.2 Adranes taylori
GTATATAGGGAAGTTATATTCGGTGCTTTTCTCTATGAGTGTGCGGATCGCCTGGAGATGGTCAACCGTGCTATATCTACTTCTGAAACCTGCCTGTGAATGTAAATAAAATGAAAGTAATGGTGTGTAAGAGGGTTGGAATAGAATGCAAAAAAGATGTGTTTAGGATGAGCGATTGAGAATAGACTGTGTAAAGCAATACAAATATTTCGGATATATGTTGAAATACAATGCTTCATGTAATGAACATACTAAAATGATTGCATTAAAAGCTAAAACGGCGATAGAGAAAATGAGATCGATATGGGAAGAAAGATTTGGTGCGTCAGTGAATATGAGGTTAAGGACTGTAGAGGTGTGTGTAAAGAGTATTTTGATGTATAGTGCGGAAGTATGGGCTGTGAATGAGAGAAAATATATTGAAAGGGTGTAAATAGGGTATATGAAAAATAATTAGAATAGAAAAATCAACCCCAGATGAGATTGTGCTGCAACAGCTAAATCGGTATAAGTATGGTGTGGATAGGTTCTAGAGGATGACGAGATATGAGGGGAAAGTGATGATGGATGATAGGAATAGCGTTGTTAGATGGGTATATGTAGATGCGATGAAGGAGATGAATAAAGGGAGAACTGTGACTGTGTTGAACAAGGAGGGTGAGAAGATTTTTTAAAGGGTTGGTTGGTCCATAGAAGAATGGTACAGTAGAATAAAGGATGAAGATTATAATACAAATGAAGTGATAGGACAAATGAAAGATGTAGAAATGTAAGTATCAATGCAAGATTAAGAGAAACAAAATTCAGTGTTAAGTATAAGTATATAATGGTGTGGATAGAATACTAGATGCACTGTGCTTTTAGGAATATTGGATGTTTGGTTTTCTCCTTTTTCCTTTATCTTTTTCTCTATACATCGTTATATCTGTTGATGTAGAGGATAGATACATTATAATTATATACTTTATAAACTTAAATAGGAAAGGATTTATGTTTGTATTATTAGGAATATTATGCTAAATTTAATGTTAATTTGAAAAAGAAAATTGTCGATATGCCAATAGAGGTTATGATGATATACTCCTTAGCTTCTATTAGTCACAACGGGTCAGGAAATTAAACTTTGCAAGGCCATGGAAGTTAAAGTTCTTTTTTCAAAAAGGTGTAATTTTGGAACGTACTATAGTTTTCAGCTAGGAATATGATAATTCCTCTTAGTGTTTCTTTTCTATCTTTCTTTCTTAATGTTAATTTCAAAAAAGGTTATTATTCACAGTAAATAATTTAAAAGATCGTACACATGTGTGTCACTGACAATAAAATGATTGAGACGTCATTTTAATTGTGGGGGCAGTGTCACATACAGAACATATAGAAAAAAAGTAAAGAGTTGAATTAAATATAATCTGATTCAAGCATGTCAAATTACGCTATTTAGGCTACATGAAAATGGTTTCTTCAATTTAACCCCAAATAAGTTTTAATAAGTCTTGATACTCCATGATCATACAAGTTGTCCTAGATTGGACAAGTTGTAGTTGTCCTAGATGGGACAAGTTGTCCTAGATGGAACAACTTGTACGTATAAACAATGAGCAATGTTTATTCCAAGATTAAGTGTGTGCGAATAATGCTTTGTTTAAAGTTATACATTGTTCCCCAGACAGCAGATACAGAATAATGTCACCGTAAACTTCTTCCGCAGAAAGGAATGCAGCTATATTCTTCTGAGTAGTCTCGTTCGAATTCCAAGAATTACTACATTTTTCTCGAATGATTATAAACTTTACTGCCATTTAAATGTATTAACATGTAATACACCAAGTTAACCCGCTTGCATCTGATTATATTTAATTCTACACTTTATTTTTTCTGTACTTGGCCGTGGCATTATCTCTTGATGAATAGGTTGCTTGATTCTGTTTCAACCTTTTCGAAGCTTCATTGGGAAATGTTTTATGCATGGAAACGTTCGTTACACTTTTCCAGATCCTAACTAAGAATGGAAGTTTTATACTAATTCATATCTATCAACGAATTAAGAGATAACATATGATTTAATAATCAGTTTTCTTAAAAAAAACTTAAATCAAACAGGAAAGCAAGTTATGTAAAAAAAAATGTTTTTCTTTGACAACAGATCGTTTAACACTCAAGGCACTTGTGTGACTTTCAACTTGTGTGAGTTTCAACGCTAACGCGTAAGTTATATCAGTTAAGTGTGCTAAGTGTTTTAAGCATTTAATCTTATGTAATGTATTAACAACAAAATGCATTTTATCTTTAATAAATAATAAATTTTTGTTTATTCAAACAAACCTCGTATTTGAACATCAAATTGTTCATCCAACAATCACCATGTATGAGTGCAGGATATTCTCCGTTTCTTGTAGAACGTAGATAATCGAATATAGTCTCATTAAATGTTTCAAAAGCATCAAATATTTCCTTTTCAGTTTCCCTACTAATTACGGTTCTCAGTTTTTCAGCCACCATTTTAGGATAATCTTTTATCTCAGTATGACATGCGGAGGAACACATATAGTGACCGGGTTTTGGTACTAGTTTATTATAAAGTTCCATATCTTGATCTTTAATAGCATATGAAATCGCATGAAATTTCGCGTAGGTTTTAAAAACACATTCAACATGTTTCTCGTTCATTGTCATCCTTTTATCAAACATTTGATAACCTAAAATATATAAAGGTTCATAACAATAATAATTATTTTTTAATTTCCTTAAAAATAATAAATATCATTCTTTGAAATAGAAAGTATTAAAAGTTGCACTCAAGACATTTTAGAAGTGATTTTTAACTCACTTTTTACTTCTACATGATAATAGTATGAGCTTGATGGTATTAGTGATCTATCTACTTTTCAAGAGCATTGGCAGATCTAAAAAAATAACTACCTATACTACCCGATAGATCTTCTTTCATATTTAAGTGTAGAGGACTACAATCCATTATCAACAACCCCAAATACATAATTTACATTTGTTATTGGCTAAACAACCATAAACGTAAAAAGAAAAATAAATAAAACAAATAATATAATTAAACCTCAACTAATTAATTCCAAGAAAGAATATCGCTACATTATTTTAATTCGCTAGAAACTAGCTATAACACAGGTCTGCAATTTTTCGGTTTCGATGATGGATTCCTATGTATTACCTTACAATATAAGACCTACTGACAGATTTAAGTACATAGGAAATGCTGCCATCTGTTTGCTAATGATGAAAACGAGTCGTTGCCATCATAAACCGGCAGATGGCAGCGCTTTCGTCATTAAAATGTCTTGTACATCTCAGCTGGCTGTCAATGTTGACGCAACCGTTGGTACGTATCCTCCACGATCAGAAGTGTTTGCGTCGGCGGATATACTCTGAAAAGCAAACATATAGTGTACGGAATGGCGTCAAGAGGCTGTAAAAAGTCTGCAGATTCCTTTTGCTACATTTGTGGTGAGTTAATGGTGAGTTAATAACAAAAAAGACATATAACATTTTACTTGTCAAGCTCTTCAGATTAGTTCAAACCTTTCTCTGCTAAATGAATACGACGTATGTGCGTCACCAGATTGAGTTAGTCCCTTACTTTTTTAATCGCATTCCGAACATTTTGTCTGCTAAATGCGTACATTTGTGAGCTATCAATCATATCACTCTGATGTGCAGTTATTTAACCACATTCTGAACACTCATATGGTTTTCCTCCTGAATGAGTGAGTTGGTGACGTAAGAGACTGGCCATGCATTTACTATTGTAATTACACTCCAAGCAGACATAAGGCTTTCTATCTAAATGAGTACGTCTGTGCATTACAAGATTGGATTTATATATATATATATATATATATATATATATATATATTCTTTTGAAAGTGCAAACTAAACACTCATACGGCTACTCACCCGAATAAGTCCGTTTGCGAAATAAAAATTGGGGCTTGCATTTACATTTATAATTACACTCCAAACACTGGTACGGTTTTTCTGTTGAATGAATATGTTTAATAGAGTGTTCTTGGATGTTGCCTTGTAGTCGCATTTGGAACAGGACATTGGGCTTTTCCCCTGAATAGCTGCGTCTATGGCATAATAAATAACATCTGCGCGTTTCCTCGGAATCGCATCCTGAACATGTATATGGTTTTACTCGCGTATGAACGAGTTTGTGGATTTTAAGCAATTCGCTTTGTGTAGTTTTATCATTACACTCCGAGCACTCATATGGTTTTTCAACTGAATGCCTGAGTTTGTGTCGTCTCAGATTACTATTTTGTGCAGTTTTCTAATTACATTCCGATCACTCAAAAATTAAGTGCGAAAACATGTAAACTTTATTTTTATAAAAATCACATTTTATTACATAAAAATTATGTCATGTTCATTTTGGTGATAGAATAAAGTGAAACATATATGGTGAATAGCATTATATGTTACTGCAATTTTTTCATAGTCTATCTACGAACACTTTTAAGGAAATAATTTCTTATAGTGTCTGAATATGGTAAACTTACCTTACGTAAATTATCTCTAGGTATTTATAGTCATAAATATAAAAATATACCTTCATTTTCGATTATATTCTCCAAAATAATAAATTCTTTATATTCATCACTTCTGGCTGCAACCAATTTCGGAACATGATCGAATACATCAGTAACACCTCTATCAGCTTGAAACTTTTTAAATGCTGGCATTACATTTTCATAGAAATGAATTTCCGTTGTAAAAAATTGATGAGCCGGCAGGACATTTCTCCAATTTTCCGTATCGGGCGCAAGTTTTACTATCAAATTTAATGATTTCTCATTATCTCCCTTTAATTGAATGCCGTAAATGTAACTACAAAAATTGTCGCCTTTCTGCGTTTTGAATTTGTAAATGATTTGCGCATTTTTAATATCATGCTCCTCAGCAATTTTAATTAATATAGATTTTAAATCGTTATCTATATTCATTGTATAATATATAGCTTTAATCAATTTCTTTCAATTGAGTGGAATTCGTCAGTATTTGTAGCAACTTAAATAATCCAAAAATTTTGTTGTCTTATCAATAAAGCAACTAATAATCAGCGCTATTATCTTATTTGATCAAGTTTTTAATCATGCAAATTGTTACATGTGCTCACAGAGCATACTGAGAATTTATTAATATATATTTTGATATAACGATAGAAAGTTATTAATTTTTATTATTTGTCGTAATTATTGAATTAATATATTAGACGCGTTTATAAAAATACGCAACACTATCAAATTTAAAAATTTCACTAGATAACTGTTGCGTTTCACCATGACTATTTTAAGCCTGCTAACATATAATCTGTCAATTTTTTTTGTCCATTCTATGGCGTGCTTTAATATTTCCTCTACAATTATTCTTGTTGTTCTCTGGTTAATTTTCCAGTGTTGAACGTTGTTTTTTTTTTAATTTTTGTAGCGCATTTTAAGTGCAATATCATATTAACTTCATTACAACATAGGTGCAATTTAATTACATGAACATAATGCTTTTTAAATATGCATTATGCTGTTTAATATTTTCGTGGGAGATATTGGACAGAACATTAACAGTACGATTAGACTATTCAAAGACCTTTTTTGGGAGATAGATACAGCACTTTAGCGGATTTATACACAGCGACGGAAACACTATCAGTCACAATAGTGTCCATGTGTACATAGACTCGATCGTCACCCAGCACTCACTACCAACTCTTGTGTACATAAGTTAATAATGGGTGCAATAAGTGAAAAGGAAATAGGTTAACGGAATATTAAAAGGGAATACAAATCATTCAAAATACATACAATCAATAGCAATGAACGGTATATCTAATAATATAGCAATAAACGGTACAAGTATTATTAAAAGAATTACTCTTATCAAACGTATAAACCGGTGTCTGCTGGCTGTTGATTTCGGACTCGGGAACGCTGGAGATTGTTCAAAAATCTGGTATTTTTTTTCAAAAAAAGACAAAGGATACCCGATGCATCCAATAGTGTGGGATTTTTACCTACTAAACTCCACTCCCTGTTAGGATATTATACTTAGGAGGTTGGTGAATTTATTGTATGAGGCTAAGATTTCCTAGATTTATTACTAGATTTATTTTAGGGCGCAAAATGGCAATATGGCTGACTAGAAAATAAATGGTAAGTACTATATATAATATTAGATCTTTATTCACTATATATACTACATACAGATAGGTGTTTAGCGAAGTTGGCTTTATAAGCGCCATCTGTTATTCAATACTAGATTTATCACTAGATTTATATAAAATCATAGAAATAAAAAAACCATAAGACATGTAAATACATATTTATTTTTTTATAAAAAGAAATTGACATTTAATTTTGTCTTCGAGATCACCTAATGGAGTTACTTTGTTCTTGAAAATGTTATATAAGACAGGATTGCTACATTTACATTTAGAGATAAATTTATAAATATATATAAATATGAAAGGTATATAATAAATAAATATATAAAATTACAATATATAATAAAACTAACATATAATATATAAAGATGAATAAAAAACTAGACAGATTCTGTACTACACTACTCGAACCGCTGTGAAAAATGTAAAAGAATTGCTTCTCGGCTCTTTTGAGCTAAGATCAAAGTGTCTTAAAATCTCAGAAATTCACTCTTTTATAGAAGACGAAGCTCACACGACACACACAACTTGTGTGGAAAAGCACCCTACTACAACACATGTACTAGCTCTCCTACTCTTATACAATATTAAACATTCATATTACATTTGGTCATACGGGAAATACATTCTATCTCTTACATATACATGCAGTCATCTATATTACTATCATGTTCGCACAAACACACGCAAAGTACGTTATATAGTATTATTATAAACTATTATATAGCATATACAAAATCAGAGACAAGAAAAAACAAAAAAAGTCATAATAACAATATTGTAACGATAGAAATTGCTACACAACTGAAGCAGACAATTGAGTAAAATTTTTGAAAAATCTAAACATTAAATTAATAAGAATCTCCTGTATCGATTCATAATAGTTACGTCCTGCGTTGAAATAACGTTTAAAAAATAAATATTTCCGTAGCCGTATTCAGTTTAATCAGTTTTAATTTCTTGTATTCTACTTAATATAATGACACTGGAACCGAACTCGACCGAGTAGCGACCGACCAATGTCCGACCAATCAAAAGTTAAGAATGTGCGTCTGAGCACGTACAATGCATCCGACGAATTCGGACGAGTACGGCCGAGTGGTCGGACAGAACCAGATTTTTTGGATTAGTCGGATAAAGTCGTAGTTGTTTGTTTTGCGCTATTGTGATTGTCACTTAATTTGTGAAAGAAAATTAACATTTTATTAAAAATATGGCTATTGAAAAACTGATAGTCCCATAAATTAAAATGTCGCATTGTGGGGCATACGTGACAAAAGGTACCACCAACGAGATATACAACTGAAATAGCCGAGGAAATATGTTTTCAAAAGGTAAGCAAAACAATTTTTATTTACAACTAGAAAAATTACAATTAGAAAAAATAATTGAAAATGTTTATAGGTACCTAATTCCGAAGTACCTAATGATTTTCTTCTGTACAAAAAAATGCTTTAAAAGTTTCTCTAATAACGGAGGCGGCTCTCAGACTCAAGTTCGCACTATGGGAAGGATATCTGTTGGACGTTTCATGGCAAGCAAATGAAGCTAGTGAATGTTCCCCTTCTTTATTTATCGCAATGTTATGCAAGAGACAAATGCATTTTTAATCTGCATTTACTGGACATAATTCCAATTGCGCATTCTATCACCTGTCTAGCTTTTGAACTACGTTTATGATAAGTACTTTCTGATTGTCTGAGTGTTGTCAAATGGTATGGCTTCATGAGGTAGATTTTTAGAGGATGCGCCTCATCGCCTAAAAGGACGTAAGACACTTTAATTTCAGGTCTTGGACGAGGTGAGAGTTGTCAAACACACAGAGCTCCCAGTTCTAGTTTTCTAGCAAGCCCACAATGCGAAAGGATGCCACCATCGTTCTCTTTGCCATAAGCACCTACATCAATTGCTACGAGTTTGTAGTTCAGGTACATTTTGCAGGTCCATAGAAAAAAATGTTTATAGTTTCGGTACATACTTCCTGAATGCTTTGGGTTCCTTATCATTATATGCTTGCCATCGATGCAGCCAATGCAATACGGGAATCTCCATTTATTCCAAAACTGTTCCCCTAAAGTCTACACTTCATCTTCATTAAGAAACGACATATGTGAAACGCACAAATTATCCCAAATAGCTTGACACGTTTCCTTAACTATTTATCTAACCTCCACTTCAGAAATACTAAATGAGTATCCCAGAGTCTTGAATGAAGAACCTGAAGCCATTAACCTGCAATACAAATAGCTCTGAATGTTTTGCTATGACTATAGCTTATTACTGGTTTGTTATTTGTTTTAGTTGGAACAGTAAAAAAAAGTGACAAGGATTGAGGGATGTTTTCTGAAAAGAATTTAATAACTTTCAATTCAACAGAATTCTATAAGAAATTGACGAAAAAGTCTTCAAATTGAAGAAGAAAAAATAAAATTGCTAGCTGTAGTGGCTTACAGCGATCACCAGTTCCTAAAGAAAGTCCCTCCCCACCGAAAACTCACCGTACGCCACAAACTCCAAAAAGTTTTTATAGAAGAGGAGGAAATCGCTAATTTAAGGCCACCAACCCAGTTTTCACCACATTCATCAACTTCAAGTGCACAATCATATTTTCAAATAGGAAGTACCGCATGTGGAACTGAAATGACCCCATTTCACAATAACCCCATTTTATCTCCTCTTCCTCAGAATCCAACAGACACTGAACAAATAAATGTCTTCGAATAGGTTGCAATATTCTTTCTCATTTACACATTGTTTTGTGCATTGTTTTATTTTAATGATTTTGGTTATTTTTTTGTATTAAATAATAAATAATTAATTAATTAAATGAATATTAATTTTTGTGTCAGTAAAAATGTTCATACCTTAATGTCAAACCAAACGTTCCTCGGGTGTTATAGTTGCTCTGAAATTCGTCCCCTTTTCGACAGAGTGAATAGCCTACAATGTATATGTCCATCCTGTTGTAGTCAAAGAATTTGTCCTAATTTCTTTCAATTGTTCAGGGAGATGATGAAACTCTCTTTTGTGCTCCTCTGTTCCAAGATAGGGTTAACCCAGCACTCCCTTCTCCTTTATAGTCTTCGCCTCGCGAGGTAGGTGTTTTCGAATAAATAAAACAATCTACTACTTATCCTGAGTAACACAAGTAAAATGAAGTTGACTGTTTTAGTCGGTTGTAGTGAACGAAGTTAGCTCAGTCGGGCTGTGTTTGATTCCAGTCTACCGGCAACCTTCTGCTGTATTTCGTTCGGCTTGATGTAAACAGCCGCATATTCAATTAGGTTCATATTATTGCCTCTATAGGAAATGTAGTATTTATGTAGAACAATGACTCATCACCAGATTTGTCACACAGCTGCAACATATTGATGTACTTGTGAGTCATCGGAATCTTTCGGTTAGATTCGATATTTAGATCCCAAAACGAACTAATGGCCAGCCAACTTGGTCGAGAAAATTCTAGACCTTAAAGCAGGAGAGAAACAGACAGTTAACTAGTTAGAAAGAGAGGCGCACTGTTATCGCCGAGCGACTTTGCAAGCAGGGAAGATTCCTCTCTTTTTCATGTCGGTAGCAATATCACTTTGCGATTCATGGGAGATATATAAGAGCGGTCGTTAGCCAACTCTTGGCATTCAGTTTTCAGGATCGAATTGTGGTAGCGCTCCACTCAATGACGATAAAAACTAGACGCTTGCTAACAAGCGGCGGATTTTCTCATTGGCAGATTACTTGTTTTTTTTTTGCGGAGACGTCAGATAAGACGCAATGTTGGGCAAGCGAAGGTCGGATAAGTGAGACTCTACTGTAGTACATATACGGATTTGTGAAATTTTGTGAAAAATACTTAGTTATTTCGACAAATATTTAGAATTTATTATCTTATATAATTTCACAGACATTATAATTATTATTTCTAAACATAAATCGGTAATTAGTTATAGGATATACAATATAATTAAATACATTCAATATTTTTATTTTTTAGAATCTTGTACATATAAACAAGATTAAATATTATATCAATTAGACGCACATGGGATGAACAAAAATCTGAAATAGTGCCACGTACCGAAAAAATAAAGGAATGAATGAAATATCAAGTAGATGCAAGCGGGTTCACTTAGTCTATAAATTATTTCTTAACAAAATTCTATTTGAAAAGAACGCAGTAATTATGAAAATTTGAATGCAGGCTATTAGCAAAACGCAACTGTATCCAGTTCTGAGAAACAGATACTCATTGTCGCATTATTTTGCTCAGTTCTAATCTACGGGCCCCGCGTAGGTCGGAATTCTTGGCGAGTTTATAAAGGAATTTTTCGGGAGCTAGCTTAGACTATTCGGAATTAGTTATTCAACTTGGATAGTAGTAGCACGCTATTCAGTCCGCTATAATTTTTAAGTCCAAATTAAAATCATTTTTATAGTCAGTGCACAACATCAGATATTGATATACGCAAGTCAAGGTATTTTGTAAAATACATCTCATCATTACTTACTATATTAATTATATTTTTATTAAATTAAAATGTTTCCTTTAATTTAAGTCCCGATAAGTGTTAATTAGTTTCAAATGGTCCTAATAAGATCTTCTAATAGGGAAATACTAATAGATTATCTGACTTAAGTCACTACGGTTTAAAAATGGGGCCAAGACCATTATACAACACGCACGGCTTAAATGCCCAACCTTATTAAAAATATTTGGTCAAGAGAGGAAATGCCAGAGCAATGAAGTAGTGTCAGTTGTTGTACCAGAGCAGTGTCAGTTGTTGTACCTCTACATAAAGAGGATAATAAGACACATTGCGGAAACTATAGAGGGATATCGTTGCTCAACGTAGGGTACAAGATCTCCGCTAAAGTCCTCAACGAGAGATTACAAGCTTACACAGAAGTTTCTATCGGCGAATACCAACGTGGATTTAGAGTTGGAAGGTCGACGACAGATCAGATGTTTACTCTAAAGCAGATTTTGGAGAAGTGTAATGAATACAACATAAGGATCCACCAGCTGCATGTGGATTTTAAAGCCGCCTACGACAGTCCCTACAGCGGCTCTACCATGCGATGCAGGAACTTGGTATACTATTGAAACTGAGACAGCTCGTACGAATAACGTTGCTCCATACGAAAAGTAGAGTCAAAGTACATGGGAAAATTTCCAAGCAATTTGATATCTACATTGCTTTCGAACAAGGGAACCCATTATCCGGTACCCTGTTTAACTTCGCTTTGTAATCCGTCAGGAGGATTTTACCAACAAACCCAGGAGGCAATATTTAATAGAACATTCAAGAGTCTCGCCTTCGCGGACGACATTGCTATGTTAGCCACACACACCAGACACCTAAACGAGAACGTACAAACGCTCGAGAACGAAGGTAAAAAAAATGGGGCTACGGGTTAACAAGGAATAGACAAAATATATGATAAAAACTAGGTGGCAGACATTGACAAATTTAATGGGTACCAGAGGGTTGATGCATTCAAATATTTGGGAAGCATTCTAACACAAGCCAACGAAGTACTCGACGAAATCAAAGCAAGAGTAGCGGACTGGAATTGGTGCTTCTTTAGCTTCCAGAAGCTACGTAAGTCTTCCCTTGTCTTCCTGCTCAGAAACCTGGACTGCCAGGAAAATAGAGGAGAACCTACAGTCCGTCTGGGAGAGTAAAGGCCTTCGCAAGATTTTTAGTGCTGTATACGAGAACATTGATTGGCAAATAAGAACCAATAAAGAACTGAAAGTACGTTGGCTCGGTGACGTCCAAAGAATTGGAGATCAGCAGGTGACAAAAACAGTTCTTAACTCAAGACCAGTAGGAAAAAGATCCGCGGTTCGCCCTAATCTTATATAGCTGGATGACGTAGAGGAGGACCTTCGAATGCTAGGAGTCCGTAACTGGAGACAGTTGACAAGGCTCGGGTTCTGAATGGACTGTAGCACTACCAAAGTAAAAACTAAGTATTCAAGAGATTTATAATTAAAGCTGGAATAAGGCAGAGATGTATTATCTCGAATACGGCAACCAAAATGTGCAAAAAAGTGTGCAAATAGATTTTCCAGAAGTGGGGGATAAGATGGCGTCGGTGGGGGATAAGTGGGGGACAAGATGGGTATTGCAGATACCTCTGTGGTTACTTGTGATGGGTATGGTACTTGTGAAATTAGATGGTGTTAGTTGTACAGGAGACAGTACAAATACAGAATGGTAAATAACAAATGGAAATGTCTAAAATGGATAAAGGTACGGCTATGATTTATATATAATTAAAATTTTTGATCGCGTACTGTATGACGTGAGATGGTGTTACTGAGGTGGGTACACACTTGCATTTTAATAACTTGATTGCATTTTGAATAAATTTGTTGTTTGCGGATATGTTTTGATAGAGTATGTATTTTTTGGCGCAATATCCGTAGACATTATGCAATATAACATAAATGTTCCAAAATCCAAGATCATTGGTGGCTCAGATGTAAACAAAGAGGCAGGTGTTCGAGTTAGATCTAAACAAAAAAGCACGTGGTAACTAGATTTTTAACCATATTTAAAATAAAAGATACTATGAAAAAGTCATTGTCTAAAAATATATATAACATAAACGTACAAAAGTTTTTTTTGAATAAAAACAAAATGACAAAATATACCAGAGCCGTACAAAAGTTATTGAACAAAACCAAAATGACGTCATTTGACAGTTTTGTTGAATTTTGACACCTGGAGTACATTAAAACAATACAATATGATGGTTAAAGAAGTATAATAGTATACAGGGGCGGTTTGAAAAATTATACTGTGAATTTTTTTTAAGGTCGGCATTTTATGCTCTTAATTCGCGTCCATAGTTCTTGTATTATACAGGGCATCATTAAAAATATTTGTGTCAAGAGTGTACGGGGATGGTTTGAAAACTAATAGCATAAAAAATATACAAAAAAAACGGTTTTAAAATAATTTTGGGAAAGAAATAAATGAAATAAACAACAAATAAGATTAAATCACGTATTCATATGGCTATAACAGGCATTTTAAGGACGTATGTGCTAGATGCAGTAGATGCTGAAAATTTGGGAACCTGCTGAAAATCAGTGTCCTCTTATATTGGTTGGATGAAAATTTGTATCTAGTGTTTGTCCTCTCTTAGAATATGTCTACGCCTGTCGTGATCGATTTAAGGCGGGTACAGACTTGCATTTTAAATAAATTTTGTTGTTTGAGATTATGTTTTAGATATAGTATAACACAGCACCGATAGATATTTTATATATCGGTAGTGGTAAGTTTCTTAATTTAAGAAGCCCTCCTTAAGTTTAGGGGGCGAGCAATGTATGTATAATTGAAACCTTTGATTAACTCTGCATAACGTTGAGAGGTGGAGTAAGTTGTATAGATTTCGCAAATACACAGGATGGTAAAAAATAAATAGTACCGTTGTTTCAACTGCTTGAAATGTATGCAAGTAATATAAAATGATACATTTGAACTACGCTGCAAATGTGGAAACACCGGAATGAAACGCAGACAGTCAGTTTCATGTATGCCAATTATGTATAAATGAAACTTTTGATCCACTCTGTATTACGTCGAGAGATAATGTTCGTTGCACATAATGTTTGTTGTTTGAGGTTATGTTCTGTTATAATACGACGCAATACTGTCAGAAATTATCATCGCAGAAATACTCAAACTGATAGCTACTAACGTATTAGAAAAACAACAATGTCTATAGTTGATAAAAAGAAGATGCATGCTTATGAAAACTGGCTTTACCGACGAATTATAAGAATGCTTTGAACAAACCATCCTTATAAAGTATTCATTCTATTAAATATTAAGGGATTACTTCTGGATGTAATCTTTTTGAGGAATTATGAACAAAGGAGAAAAATGCCTAACTATAAATTTCCAAGTGTGTTATCAATAAAATTTAAATTATATTGGTATTTGAACGTTAAAGGCATATAATATTGTTACAATTATTTGTATAAAATTCTTCTTTGTAATATTGAAGTTGAGGTTTTAATACTTAGCTTAAAATATTATTATAGCTATTCTACTAAAATCACTAAACTAATCACAACCAATTGTTCGTATACATATTAACAATAATATGTTTTATCCTATCTCGAAACACGTCCTCATTCTTAATATTTCCATCAAAATGTTTACTCCTATCTTCCAAACGCTCATCCATATCGAACAGTTCATCTTCGCTACGTAACATCATATTTATAAGGAGCGTTGCCATTAATAGACCGAATTTTGCGTAACGCTTCCAATGTTCCATGAAAACCTCCCACGAATATACTTCGGCAACATCAGTGCCAAGATTAGCTAGTTGCTCGCTGAGTGCATCATGGTAGCACTTCAAATAATGTTCGGCGTTTTCGATTACCGTTTTTGATGAACACACGTAAAAGAAATAGCTGAGATCCAACACCGGAGTCGATTGTGCGATTAATTGAAAATCATAAAGCATTATGTTATCCGGTTTTTCAGTATTATTCGGATCCTAAAACATTAAATAAATTAATATTTTTTTAGCTTTCACTAGCTTCGCTATATTTGTTTAAAGTGTAAGATTCATTCATGTAAGTGGATATTTTTCAGTTCAGATGATTCAAAAGCAGCAAGCACTCGAAGATTTCAATGCCGAACTACTCAGAAGAGACGCTTCTGATGGATGCGAAAACTGCAGAGCAAAAGCGTCGTGCAAATATGGCTGCCAAAATTGTTTGAGTAGCTTCGATCAAAAGAACTAAAAGAATGTTCTTAATATTGTGAATACTAAACGAAAAAGATGTTGAGACGGACGAAAAGACAGTGGGCAAAAGAAAAGCTAGTGCAAATAGAGGAGATGCGAACTAAGAAGGAAGTGAGGGCAATGTATCAAGGAACCAGAGAAATCAAGAACGTGTCTTTACTACCACGTGTCCTTACTACAGCTGACAGAAAATGACCCTCGAGCATATTCGGCTTCCAGGCAAATATCACAGTTGTTTCTTAAATGTCAAGAAAGAACAAAAATGTTTCAAGAAATACCTATGACATTCCAAGAAATAGCCGCAGGTGGCCGCTTACGATATTTTTTTCAATTCTGAATACAGCTGCTATAAATGCTGAAATTCTGTTTCATAATAATACAGATAATTATACCATGCAAAGACGTGATTTTTTAAGACCCTTGCTCATCAATTGGTGGAGAATCACCAAACTCAAAGAGAAAGTAATGACCTAATTCCACGAACACTCCGTAATCCAATAGCTAGACCATCACGATCTAAGAGTGGTGACGAACGTTCTTTACCGAAGAAACGAAGATGTGAAGTCTGTCCTCGAACTTCAGACTGAAAGTCCAAGTATTTTTGCGTAAATTGTGAAAAAAAACTATATGTTTGACTGATGCAACAATCTCTTGTAAAGAATGTATTGATGGCACCGAGGAAATAGATTAGTTTCATTTTTTTTATTACCATAACTTTATATTATTTCTTATTCCTAATAAACGTCTTTTCCATATTTATGTTTTATATAAATTTTTATATAAAAAAAATTGTAAAAACCTGAAGAATAATTTGTAAATGGTTCTTGATGGGATGAGGATCAATTTTTGCAAATTTATTTTCGCAAATTTATTTTTGCTTCTTCAGGACAATTCCTATTTGACTTTTAGTGTCACTGAAGAGGCAAAAATAAATTTGCGAAACGTCGACCTTTTTGAAAACTGAATTTTATTTCAAAAATTGATCCTCATTCCATCAAGAACCATCTACAAACTAAAGAATAATATTATATAGTAAAAAACATTACATGTATTGTTCTTTTGTCTATGCATCCCGTAGACCCCACAAGACTTAAACCATTTTTTTTGACCTACCTAGCATATCTCATAAATAAATAAATCAATGTGTTTAAAAATGGTAAAATACCTTATAAGAAAACATCATATTATTTATCCAACAATCTCCATGGATAATTGCCGTATGATTACAATGAGAAATATCATCAAAGAACTGAGGAAGATTATCCATCATTTGCTTAAATCTATCATAGATGATTGTTATTTCGCCGGTGAAATCTGTTGACATCTTTTTTACCATTCTTGCCCATAACTCAAGAACTGGTGGTTTGTTTATAGCAGTTATCATTCCGTATGCACCTTCTGGCGCTAATTTTTTATATTTCTCAGAATCCTAAAGAAATTTGTTCAATATTATATCGTATGTATCGAATTTTCCTATATAAAAATATATTAACTTATTTTTTAATAATAACATATAACATGTATGAGGCTGTGTCTGTATAATCGTTTCTAATCTATATATACATAAATCAATGTATGTTTGTATGTATGTCCTTTATGCCTGACTACATCATCCATCCGATCGACATGAAACTTTAGGAATTTGTTGAGTACACTC
>WYDF02286665.1:0-16624 GCA_009867245.2 Adranes taylori
AACTAGAGTGTTTCAATTTATGATATCACCCTCGTTCGTCTAATTACTCCAATATTAAAATATAATTACGGTAATTAAAAGCTGGTACATTCAGCATCCTAATCTCCATTTGTGCATCCATATCCCAACCTCAAAATTTTTACTTTTACAATTGCAACCTTATCTTTTGATTTTCTTTCTGTTCTCTCCAACAAATATCTAAAATTTGTATTTACATAACCTCTTATTCTCACATTCAAATCACTCATATTTGCTATAAGTCTACATGATCCCCTATTTTTCGTAATAACTCATTCATATTTCACTCCCTTTCTTCTACCGCCCATACCTCTGGTCGATACTTCATAATACTATTCACGCATAAATTCATTATCTTATTCATCATCATAATCGATTTACCAAACTTCTTCTCCCACACCATTCTCATTTCTTCTATAGCCGCTCTTGTCTTTTTTTGTCACCGCCTCAAGATGATCCATACACCTTCCATTTTGCGACACAATAAATCCAAGATCGCTAATTTTCTTCATTCTTTCTATTATACATCCCCCTATATTGAACTCATCCTTTCTACATTCTCTCCCACCCTTCTTACACACCATCACTTTCGTTTTTTCCACATTTACTTCTAAATCCCTCTTATCCATATATCTCTTCATTCTCTCTATCTTTCATCCATCTCTTCTTGACTGCTAGTCATATATACTATATCATCAGTATACGTAAAAGAACCTTTTTCTTTCCATACAAAAATTCCACCCGCTTGTCCTTTCCTCATAACCTCCTACAAATCTGCCAAATTAATGTTAAATAGCGTAGCACTAAGAGCACAACCCTGTCTTATTCCTCTGTGTGTCTCAAACCATGCTGATACCTCTTCATTCACTCTCAATCTAACTTTCGTTCGTTCGTATTTATTTTTTACCATTCTCGTCATGCCTTTTGATATCCCTACCTCCTCCATCCGCACCCACAATCTCTCCCTCACTATCATATCAAACGTAGTCTTTAGATCGACGAACAGCACATACATTTTTTTTTCTTTTACAATCTCCTGATTTATCACATAATTAATAATTACTCTCTTATCCGCTGTTCCTCTCCCCTTCACAAAGCCGCTGTGAGTCTCTGCTAATATTTCATTCTTATTCACTTCCTCCTCTAATCTCCTATTAATCACCCTCGTAAAACATCTATACAACTTATCTATGATTGTTACTCCTCTATAACTTTCCCATTCCATTCTATACCCTCTCTTATATACCGGCACAATTTCCCCTCTCTTCCATTCCTCTGACACTCCCACCTCTCCTTTCCATACCCTATTCATCCCTCGTACTAACGCTCCCAATTCACTCTCATGCTAACATTCCTATACATCCACAGGCATCCTATCTGACCCTGCTGTTCTCCCTTTTTTCATTCTTTTTATTTCCCTTCTAAACTCTTACAAACTTATCTCCTCCACTGCATCCTCCTCCCCATTACATATTCCTTCCACTCTGTTCTTATCCTCTCCTCCTTTTTATCGTACAGTCACTTCTTTCTTGCACTTTCACTCCCGATTCATCCATACTCAATTCACACTTTTGTCTTATTCTTCCTACCATTCCCTTTCTTCTCATATACTTCCACAACTATCTTTCTATATTTATCTGTCCTATCTCTGCCCCTTCTTCTCTTCTTCTCCTCTCAGTTGCCTTTCCTGTTCCCACTCCTGTCCCACTCTCCACTCTTTCCTAGCAGTCATATACTCGTCCCAGCTTGTTTTCCGCCTTTTTAAGTTCCTGATGATCTCCCTAACTATCCTATTCTTCATAACCTCATAATAGATTTCTATATACTTCTAGTTTCTTTTCCTTCCTCGTCCTTTTCTCGCCCTACTCTTTTCCATAACCCATTTTTTTATCATTATTGACCTCTTCAAAGCTATTGATTCCCTACTAATTCACATTTTCTAACTTTTCAACCATGTCTTTCTTTCTTCTCTCATTCCATTCATACCCTCCTTCATACACCCCCGTTTCACTTTGCTCCCATTCTTCTATTTCTCCCTTCCATATTTTCCATCCCGTCTCCATCGGAAAATGGTCGGACTCCATTCTCTCACCAATTCTTATACATTCCAAACTTTCACTCGCATTCCTACTCATCACTACATAGTCCACTATCGGTCCTCCGCCATGTCGTCTAAACATTAAGTTTCCATCCCAAACACCTTCCATTTCCCACACATAATCCCTCCTCTTCCATCCATTTTATAAATCTATTTCCTACAACATTTACCAATATATCGTTAGATATCCTCTCCACCTATCCGTTCGCATTTTCAATACATCTCCCTCCATATTCTCCTATCCTAACGTTTAAATCCCCCATTAATGTTATCATGTCCCATGCTTCTCCATTTTTCCTAATCCATTCACTAATCCTTCTTTCAAATTTTACCCACTCCCTGTTCACATATACCATCATAAACGTACTACTGTTTCCTACCAGCTTAATCATTCTCTCACACGCTCCCTCCAACTCACATCCCTCTACCTTAATCTCTTCTATTATTCTCCTCACACCGGTAATGATACCCCCTCTAGCTCTACGTTTCACGTACTCTTCTTTGGCCTCATGTATTTTCCAACAGCAACACTTCGGCAAGTCTTTTACCCCCTCCTCCCACATTTCCGTTGTAACCCATGTTTCCAACAATCTAATTATACCAAACCCCTCAAAATATTCACAAAAATCCCGCTTTCCAAATTTACTTCTTAGCCCAGCTACATTCCTACATACCCGTCTTATGTCACCTTTCCCCCTAACACCCCTTTTATCTTTTTCCTTTACCCTCTTCGATCACTATACCTCCTATCCTCGTACCATTCCTTTTCTGTTCTTTATCCAATAAAAGCTTTCCCCTCCCCCTTCCTTATTTCCTTATTCACTACTCTTATGTCACTCGTTCCTCCATTTTCTCCTTCATGCCCTCTTGATCACTTATCTCTCTCATTACCTTCCTGCGCTTTTCTCTGCACCATGCTCCACTTTCTCCTACTACCATATGTCCCCCCTGTACACTTCCGCACTGTACGATCCTTCCTCACTTCCAATCAGTTTTCCGTCCCACGCAGTCTCCTGTCACCTTTTCTGCCTTGTCTCCCCCTCATTATTATTTTTTTATTAAATTACATTAAATTACACAATTTAAATTACATTCGGGGTAAAAAAATTACCGGCATGAAATAATGAAGAGAGATCTTGAAAGTAAAAAATAAATAAAGTAAGAGGGAATGGAAAGAGTATGAAACAAATATAATCAAAACATAATTAAAACAAACAAAATTGAAAAAGGATAATTAGTTCTAGTCGATACTGTAAATATATTAACAATATTACTCAAGAACATTTATTTTTAATAACTAAACATTGTTTTATTCTATTAATTTATTAAAGTTAAAATAGATATCGTTCTTATAGGTTAGTAAAGTGTTTGATGTATCTGTAGAAACTTCTAAAGGTTCTTTTGTTTTTGAGCTGACAAGTACTTCATAACTTTGTATCAATTTGGCTATAACTAACTTTATATGCATATATGCTAGTCGAGTACCTGAAAATAACATGATTTACAAAATTTTTGATTTTCTGTTCTAAAGATTACAAAAAGGATCTTTAACGAGACCACCACCCCATCTTTCATATACTAGAAGTTAAAAGTTTTGATACATACTGCATGAAGCAAAGGTCTGTATAACCTAATGAAAATAAAAGGACATGTTCTTTTAACAGAATAGAGGACCACAGAAATATCACTACTTCAAGCCCTGCAAGTCAAAGAAACATGAAATTTATTTATTATGAACATAACAATATACATTATACATATATATATATATATATATATATATATATATATATAATATCTGTTATTGAAGTAAATTATGTCCAATAGTAGTTTAATTCAAAAGTAATATCCTTTCGTTCAATTTAGAATCAGTCACATGTTTTTAGTCTGAAGAAGCTAACATTGATTGGCGAAAAGTAACAAAGATTATACAATAAAGTTATAATACATCTCTTCGTTCAAAACAACTGATTATTACTCTTGAATACAATGTCTATGTACAAATATTCTTAAGTACAAATAGTCATAAATGATCATAGGAATGCAAGAGAATGGGAAAAAAAGAATGTATATGAGCACATAGAGAAAATAGGGAGAGTTGAAAAGGCGAAAACAATAAAGAATATATTAAGAAGTGTAAGCTGGAGTGTTGCAAAATTGATACCTGGAGGGTTTAATGGATATAGACAAGGAGCAACGAGAAAGTATGTGAAAGGAAGGGCGAGTGTAGGAATAATTATGGGAGTTAGAAAGGGCATATACGAAATTAAGTTGAGGGGATATGAATGGGAGGGATATAGGAATGTGGCTATATATAGGGAAGACGGAATGGTTGATGGTTAAAGTATATGTGAATAATAACTGGAAAAATTATATGAAAAACTTTGGTGTAATGTTGGATAATTTAAGGGAGACCTATGAGAATGTAATGATAATGGGGATATGAACGTGAGGATGCGAGAGCAAGTAATGGGAAGGTTATAGCGAGGAATTCAAAGGATAAGACGATAAATGCGAAAGGAAGGAGGTTTGTAGACTGGCTTGCGGAGGAAAATTGAGTGATAGCAAATGGTAGTATAGAAGGGGACTGGGATTGTGAATTAACATATAGAGGATATGCAGGAAGATCAGTGATCGATTATGCGATAATGAATTAAAGAGCAAGAGAATGCTTAGAGTGTATGAATGTTGGTGACAGGGTGGAATCTGACCATTTCCCATTAGAGTCAGATGGGAAAGCATGAATTGAATTAGGAGGTGGTGGGAAATGTCAAATAAGGCAGAAGGAGGTCGCATATGTGTGGGGAGATACGGCGAGAATGATGTATAAGGGGAGAAAGAGTATCGTTCATTCTGTTAGAGTGAATGGAATGAGGGAGATAATGGGCGTAGTTAGTGGAAAACATGGAAGTACTTTCTTCTTACTTTAATAAAAAGAAAGAAAGGAGGAAACAAAAAATTGTGTGTACGATTCAAAATGGCTAGTAGAAAAAAGAAAATTTAGGGAGGTATTAAGGAAAGTACGCAGATATTAATTGGGGGAAAATCGTGGTAAGAATATAGGAAGACCAGAGAGGGTTAGATAAAAGAAAAAAAGTGATGTTGGGCTATTAGAGAAGAAGAGGAACGGGAACTGATCAATAATTTGCAGAATAAGCAAGAGGTTTGGAGATATTTAAGCAATAGGAGAAAAAATAAATATAGGAATGCAAAGGAATGAAATAATATTAGAATAATGGGAAAAAATGTAAAGAGGGTTTGAATGTGGGAGAGGATGAGTGTTTGGTGAGAGCAGTTGAAGCAGTGGGTGGAAATCAATATGATGTTTATATTGGAGAAGAAGAAGTAAGAGACGAGATAAAGAAAATAATCAATAATAGTATTGCTGGGCCGGATGGAATTCCAGTTGATGTGTGGAAGATGTTAAATGATCATGAAGTAAGGGCGTTAGCCAAAAGTATGAATGCTGTTTGGAAGGGAAGAAAAAATAAGTCTAACTATTTGCATAAAAAACAAGATAAGCGGTATCTAGTTAAAGCGGCATTCACCGACTTGCTCTAAAAATAATTAGGGTTTTCCAAGAATTTTTTTAAAGAAAGTTTTTAAATTTGAAAGAAAAAGCGATATGATTTATTATGCGGATACGTATAAGTTAAGTGTCAGATAGTTGGCAGAAAAGTTTGGGATTGGAAGACGTCAAGCCAGTGAAATTTTAAAACAAAAGAGTGATTAATTAAGCAGTTTTCTGAGAGCAAACATGGAAAAGAAAATGTTAAAAAATTGAGAGTGCTGCATTAGATCCAACTGTTTTCGATTGGTTTTGTAAGGTGCGTTCTAAAAACTATTTTTGGTAAACTTATTCAAGAAAAGGCATTAGAACTTGCATGGAAACTAAGTTTTGATATGAAGGCTTCTAGGGGATGGGACGAAAAGTTTTGTAAGTGGCACAAGATTTCCTTCAAATCCATATGTGGCGAAGAATCTGCTGTGATATACTAGTGCTTTCTTACTGAAAAGCTGCTCACTATAATGAAAGGATTCTCTCCATAAGACATTTTCAACGCAGAAAAGGCGGGTCTTCTTTCAGCAAAACCTATGCCCTGAAATGAGAAACATGCACTGGAGGGAAGGTTTCCAAACAAAGACTTACAATTCTGTTTTAAATCACTATGATTCGAGACAAAGAAATGCCACAGGTAATCGGAAAATGTGAGAACCCTTGTCGTTTTAAGATCTCCTGTGTAGAAAAATTACCGATCTAAAGGTATCACAATAAGAAGTCTTGGATGACGAAGGAAATTATGACATACCGGCTAAATAAATTTAGTAGAAGAATGCAGAGACAAAATCGAAAAGAACTTTTATTCCTAGACAAATGTGCGTCACATCCAAACCTCCAACCCGCATCTTAACCAAATCTTGTTTTAAAAGTTAGAACAAACAATTTATGGCTACTAGGCTCCTATTCTAGATGGAAGAGTTTGATTCTACAAAGGAGCTTTAGAAGTCTATGAACGTTGTTAATATCTTGTTTTGCACCGTATCTGCATGGACAAAGGTATCAACGAAAACTATCAACAATTTGTTTCTTGGATTATGTACTCAATCCAGCAGTACATAAATCAACAGTGGAACTGAAAAAGAATTTGAGGACAATTTTCCACTTCCTGAATTGTCTAAAAGAAACAAACATGGTTCAACCGATTTATTATGTTGTACTGAAATAAATGAAAATATATGTACAGCACCCCTATTGTACCATATCCAATGGTATATCCCGTCTTCAAGATGTATAGTAAATTTTTAGCAATTATTAGCCACTATTATTATGAATGTTGCTATTTAGTCAAGTCAAGTAAGGTGAAAAAAAGGGGTCAACCTCGGAATGAAAGATAATAAGCTACAAACTTATAAAAATCTTGTTTTGACATTTTATAAGTTATCTCAAATGTCTCATAGAATCTCGTGTATAAGCGTAAGATATTCAAGGTTAAATGTCACAAAAACCGATTTTTACAAATATCTTGTTTTTTGCTCTCAATGACATTTGGAGTTGTTAGAAAAGTTCTGTACAAATTTGGTCGGAAGCAATATTTTTTACAATTAACCGTTCTTCAGGTAAAACGCGAAGAGTGGGGAGCGCTTAGCCGTATGTATGATAACGCAAAGTCAACTGTCTAATTTATAAATAGACAATAAATTGCAACTCTGCCACTAAATATAAAAACTGAACGTTAAATATTAAATATATTTTATTCACTATTTATCTTTTATTTGCTGAGGAAAATATGTGCCTTTCTACAAATAAAAAAACATAATATATGCGTACCGTGCGTAGATTGCGTGCCATTTCATTTTTTATCGTTAGTGATAAAGAATTTTTTATTGCGTGTTTGAATACTGTTAGAAATGTTCGATTTGAAATTAACACATTTTGTAGCATTGTTATATTTTCTTACGAAAATCTTAAAATTGTAGTAGTAAAATCTTTCGCTATTTTTTTTTTAAATTTAAAACATATTTTTCTTTCACTGTGTTATCAATAAGAATAGCGTTCTATCAGCTAATTGAAATAAACGAAGAATTATCCTCAAGCAAGTGTGAAGAAGGCTTTAAAGAACTCCACTATATTAAGCATCATAAAGTAAATTGACAAAAAGTGTCATTTCACTGAAAAAATTATTACTATAAATAAATTAAAACTAAATTTTCCAAAAATTCCATATATTTCACACATTTAACAAACCAAAGCCTCCAGCCGGTGAATGGTAACAGTTTACACAGCTACGAGGATTGAATGTTTGTCGGGGAAACATGTCTTCTTTAGACATGTTTCCTCGAAATACCCTTTCTTCAGAAGAACTCAATAAGTAGCTAAGATAATAACAATTAATTAATTAAAGCAAATACATAGTACGTCCAACATGTCCTTAATGCCACTGTGCCAAAAAATGAAAGTAGGCGTTGAAAAAGTAAATACTTGAGTAAAAGTAGTATAATATAGCTAGGTGAGACTCTGAATATTTGGTTTTCAGCGAACTAATGTAACAATACTTGTTACTATAAAGATAAAAGTGTCATTAGATTGAGAACTGAATGAATTGAACGGATGAGATTTGGAAACCCTTTAAAATAGAAACGCGATGTTCGCGTATATTCAAAGCAGAGAATTATTATTTGGATTCCGTTTTGTCATTTTTTACGTAAAGGTCGCAAAATGATAGCTCCAACCACAAATATGTAAATAAAATAAAAATTTCAGTATAATACGAATAATAATGTCTTCATTGTCATTTTCGTTCATAACATTTTCGTTTTTGAAAAAAAATTTAATTATAAAATCTAATAATTTACTATGTACATTTGGACAATAATTTTAGAAGTAGAAGCTAATAAGATGTTTAAGAAAATTTTTAGGTTTTCATCTTACAATTTATGTACGCCATGATTGATGCCGGACTGAAACTGCTGACGTTGTTTACGGAAATAGACTAAAGAGAGTGATGCCGCCTATAGTTAAATTAATGAAACATTTTTTGAAACAAAAAAGTTTTATTAATTTAACCATAGAGGGCATCCCTCTAGACTAAATGGCATAAATGGCAACTTTTTTTATATCAAAAAATGTTTCATAAATTTAACCATAGAGGGCATCGCTCTCTTTAGTCTATTACCGTAAACAACGTCTACAGAACGTTTCAGTACGGTACATAAATTGTAAGATGAAAAACTAAAATTTTTTTTAAACATCTTAATAGCTTCTACTTCTAAAATTATTGTACAAATGTACATAGTATATTATTAAATTTTATAATTAAAAATTTTTTCAAAAACAGAAATGTTAAGCGATTAATTTTGTTACAGTGGCATTAAATACTTATTCGCTTTAATCAGCTCATTATTATTAACATAGCTATTTATTCAGTTCTTCTGAAGAAGGGTTAATTGTTTCCCCCGAAACATGTCAAGTTTAAACATTCAATTCTCGTAGCTATGTAAACTATCACCATTCACCGGCTGGAGGCTTTGGTTTGTTAAATGTGTGAAATATATGGAGCTTTTGGAAAACTTAGTTTTATTTCATTGGAATGAAGAACACTGAACCGTACAAAATTCGATTGCTATAAAGCCGAATTATTTATTTGCCAAAAATCTTTGAGCCAGTTCATTGGAGGAAACACATAAAAAGTTAGTACCGTGAGTCATGGCTCGATGACTTCATCGGAGCTCAAATGGCTATGAACGGTCCGCAACCCAAGATGCGAAAACAAAATAAAAATTTCAAAATAAATTAATATAAATTTGAAAAAAAGAACATCTGAAAGTTCAACATATTTAGCTCTGTATAGTTCTCAGAGATGGTCAATTTTATATGAGTATATTGGATACCCATTGCGTAATAAGTCCCAAACTCGTTGGCCTGCTCGAATTGAGTGCTTAAAACTTTCTAGCTTACATCTCTGTCATAAGAAAAACGATTGCTGCGGTTGAGTCATTAAATCTCATCTGAAAGATATTAAAACCTTCATGGAATGATTTAAATGCACTATGTTTGGTCAATCATCTAAATAAAAGACTAGCCAAAATAGACCGCTGGACGTACAATTTGCAAAAATAAATAGTTTGATTGCCGGACTGAAACATTTAAGAAACCATTGCCCTATAATTCTGCAACTTGCAAGAATGCAAAACTTCTGATATGGCAGACTTATTCGAAGAAGGAAAAAAAAACGAAAGATACGAAAGTCATATTTTGGCGAATGAAATCTAGAGGAAATGTGTCGAATCCTAAGATTGTATTTCAAAAGTTTTTTACATCCTTTTGGAAGACGTTTTTATCCTTTAATTAAACGAACTTAAAATTAATTTTTGAAAGTATCAGGACCTGAAGGATAAAGCGGCATCGTTTTGTAAAAATTATGATGTTGACGTAACTAAGGATTTGATTGAGAAAGTTATACACCTCGGAGCAAATCTAAAATCACATTCTTTCTCTCCTTTCCAATCAAGATTAAGCACATGTATGCATAGAAGAGCATAGACGTGGTTCCTCTCAAATTTTGTTCGAATGTGCAAACCTTAGACGTAGTGAAATTGTCACGCGTGCTCGCGACGCGATTAATGTGAAAGTGTTGTGCGGGATAGCATAAGCTCAATAGACACAAAGTGCATGGTGGTGGCTGGAAATCACCACCCACCAATGAAAGTACGTGATGGCGCACTTTGGTGGACCAAGAAATATGCGATCGCATATTTCAGGAAATTGAATCGTATAAAAACGCGATCAAAAGACGCAAGACGAAATAGTGCTCAATGCGGGCAACAATGTTCTTCCTACAGCGAATGTGGAAACGGCAAACCGTTTTTCTTTATACTAGATGACCAAGTAATCTCAGTAAGACACTAACGAGCCAGGAAGCCATTTAAAAAGGAAAAAAAGAAAACATACCAAAGAACAGCAAGCTAAATGCTGGCATAACAATCACAGGAGACGACAGTTCATCTAAAATATAGGAAGTAAATAGCGTATACTCCTCTGCCTCCAGATTGGAGAATTTCACAATCAAGAAAAATTGACCAATATAGACCTGACGAGCAGAATGACAACATAATGCTTAGGTCAGGGACAGATAAGTCTAGCCAAGCTGGCGAAAAAATAGTAACAAAGAAAGAAAACCGCCCCCGATTGTAATGAACAATAACGATGCTTACAAATACAATAAACAATGCGCCAATGACAACAGTATATCCATAGTAGAAAGAATTAAATTATTTACCAAAGAAGCACAATGTTTTAGATCACTCAGTGCTTGGAAATTAAGGACATCCAAGATGACCTGGACAACATAGGTTTCAAATATAATTCAGTAAAAAGATTAGACAACAGGAAAAGATCGTTTCTTCTAGTTCTTCTTAATACCGAGAAGCCGAAAGAAAAAGTTTTCGACCTAAAGGACCACATGAATAAAAAAGTAAGAATTGAATAAAAAAATAGCCAACCAGCACAATTCAGTGTTTTAAATGCCAAAAATGCGGGCACGTGCAATACAAATGCGCGACCCACCATGTCCGCCTAAAATGTGCTCAAGCTCATCCAACATCAGAATGCATCAAATCAGACCATTCGACCAAAAAGGCGCAAGAGGAAATCAACAGTAAGAGGTTAGAAAATTCTTATAGGAAAGAAAATATTAGCTACGCCAATGCAGCCAAAGGAAAAGTACTGAAAAACTAAGGCCTCTCCTTAAGGCAATGCTACCTTCTTTATTAATAAACCTTATTAACTGGAAGTAAAGCAGAGATTAACCTAACCACATGAATGCGAAGCTTTGGAATTGACGAAGTGAAAAAGATGGAAGAAAAACATGTAATAATAATCACCATTACGGAAACGCGCCTAAACGAAAGCTTTATAGTGCCAGGCTACACCACTACTAGAATGGACAGAATAGAAAAGAAAGTAGGAAGTGTTGCTATTCTCACAAAAAATATGTTATGTATCGAAAAACTCTCACCCAAAGTAACAAACACGAGAGCGGTTGTAATCCGAACGAAAATACTAAATGAATCACAATATTTGCATATGCTACAACCTTCCTACAAGCACTATATTAAAAGAGGATTTAATAGAAGTAATAAACTTTGGCCCTTGCTTAATGAGCGCGATTTTAATGCTAAACACACATCTTAGAAAAGCAGGATCAACTACAAAGCAGGTAAAGAACTTGACACAAGTACACGTAAATTGGATAAAGTAGATGTACATGATCAACTGGAAGCCACATCAATTCCATTAGATACATGAAAATGAGGAGACATGATTGATATATTCATTACCTACAAATTCAAAAACATCCTATCAATATAGACGTGCTTTTCTCTAGCTTCCAATAAGTTTCCAGTCATCGCAAAACTCCAGTTTCGCAATGGATCGAAACTGGCTATAAATTCTATCCAAAACCAAAACCAATTGAATGAAATTCGCGCACAAGATCCAGGTATTTACTCCAGTTCAAGATATTCACTATATCCAAGTCTTAAGTCAAGCGATGTCACACCTAATTCAAGAAATTAAAGGAAAACTAACAGAATGCAGCAACCCAGTAAACACTGTTAATAAGTCGGACCTAAATATGAACCAAATAGAACTTATAAAGAAAAGAAAGGCCACAAGAGAAAATTTCCCATAACATGACACCCACATGATGCAAAAACTCATAAAACTGCAGAAAGAAGTTAATAGGAAGAAATCAACGGAATGTCTAAAGTGGCAGAAATCCTACTAACAGAAGCCATTCAAATGGACCTAGAGAAACGTGAGATTATTAGTTCCAATCAATTTGTGTTTAGAAGTACTATGTGGGCGATCCAGCAAGCAGCAAATCTGGCAGAAATTGTGGATTCAGCAAAAAGAAAAGGGAGGACACAATGTAATTGCCACAATGTTAGATGCCGAAAAAGGTTTAGACAAAGTGTGGAAGGACGGGTTGTTACACAAAATGCTGTCGGTGAAGATTCCAGCAAACACAATTAAAATAGTAAAAGCCTTTTTGGAAAATAGAAACTTTGCGGTGAGGATCAATGGGAATTTATCATCTATACAAGAAGCAAAGGAAGGGCTTCCGCAAGGGTCGCCATTATTGCTGATCCTTATTAACATGTATGTCCACTATATGCCACAAAAAATAAAGAAACCAAACGCCAGGCTGTTACAATTCGCCGAGGACACGGCAATTACCCTACTATAGCAATGACACAATACCCTATTATAGCAATAGCTAGGATAACAATGAATTTCTGTCTAGAATTAACAATGAATTTCTGTCTGTCTAACATTATTCAACAGATTGCTAAATACTGCGATGATTGGAAAATAATGATAAACAAAACCAAAACTCAAACAATAGAATTCTCGAAACGGAACAAAGATCCAAAGTTAAACCAAATACAATTAAGTTACCTAGAATACCTTACCTAGAATATACATTCCAAATGAAATTAGACTGGAAGCCACATGTAAAACATCGACCAAAATGAAACTAAACAAACTCTATTTTATTCCGAAGTTATAACTCAGGGCTATCCATGAGAAGTCGTCTAAAGCTCGTTAAAGGAGCTACGAAAAGACGTGAAGGCAGTTAAGGTAGAAGTAAACAGAGCTCAAAATATAATACTATGAAAATCCGTAGATGCACCATGGTTTATAAGGAACAAAGAAACTTGAGATGAACTTCAAGCTGAAAACTTACAAGAGCTAGCGACAAAAAGAAGATCAGCCATGCAACCAAGGCCACCTAGATTTAGATGTGCAAGAATTAGGAAACAAACTAGAAGCCTAATCACACAATGAACCATGAAGAAGTTCAAAGAAAACTAAAATTTTGGAGAGCCCCATCGCCCCAAGAAGCAGACACGCTCGCTATTCATAGACTTAATTCGCTCTGAAAAATAGGAAGCAAGGCAAAAAATCAAGATTGAAGTAGTTTTGCCCAACATCTGCACAGCACTCTTGTATCTAACATTAATTCAGTTTAATGACCCGCTCGAATAAAAAATTTTCTTCGTTCTACAATGGGCCAAGACCGGCAAACAAGCCTGGAAACTAGATTGAAATTAGTTTAGCATTAGAAATACATCTTGCTCGTAGCATTAATTTCGACTCTGCCATCTCAAAGTTTGCTAACCGAAGAGCTCGCAAGGTATTCTTGGATTTAATTAATGTTTAAAATTCCATTAAAACTATATTAACTAGAAGAAATTGTTGTTACTAAAATTAAAATTTAAATTTATCAAAGCCATGTAGCAATATCTGGATAACCGAAGAAAAATATTACATAGAACACATTAAATCGTACTCCCGTTCGCTTGACATGCACCTTAACATTTGCTAATTAGGTATTAAAGAGCTCATTAATAAATCAATACCCCCGGGGCCCGGCCTAACTCATGACGGCTCTGATTGTGAACCGCAGATTGATTCTCATAAACCCGAAAATAAATGTCACTATGATGCTTATATGTTTCAAATTGATGAAAATCCAATAAAATTGGATTTGTGTCCAAAATGTATCAAGATTGTGGCATTTGGCTTAAAATCGAATCATGCCATGTAGCAACCATACCTCTGGAAAATCAAAACCAAGAAAATTCTTAGCCGACCGAAAGACATGGACGACAGAATGGACAAAAGGGGAATTTTCATACGGATTTTTTTATTAATTACAAAATAATATTAGCACATATACTTTATAGAAATTTCTTTACGGAAAAGCACTCTTCTCAAGTTTTCTTCGCAACAAGTCATACGAGGTATAATCAAATAATACATGGAATTCTCATTTTTCTCGAATAATCTTTATTTATTCCGCAATGTTAATATTGTCTCCTTCAAACTAATCCACATTGAACATAGTATCTTCTTCCAGTGTTTTTTCAACTCTTCAAAACAGATCTGAAATTCAATTTTCAATATGGAGTTTACGGTGGGGTGACTACGTGTTTTTGCCAAAAATTCATGAACAAGTAACGAAATGTTGTGCGCAGCTGGATTATCGTGGTGCAAACATCAGAACTTGTCTCATCACTAGTTCGAACATTTTTCGGTTTGCTTCACGTAAACGGCGTAAAAGTTGTAGATAATGTTCTTTATTGACCGTACAAAATATCTGGCGGCAAGATTTCATGGTACAATGTACCATTGAAAACAGTGAGTAGAATCTTTACATTCAAGTGAACTTGGCGAGATTTCTTCGGTCTTGGCTCTTCAGGAAGCTTCCATTGGGCCCGTTTAAACGTCATATCTATACACCATGTTTCTTCACTAGTTATGCTTTGTTTGGGCAATTTTATATTGTCATTAAGTGTTGATTTCATTAAGCAGCTCCTGAACAGCGTCAAATCGACACTGCTTATGCTCAAAGTACGACAATTTGGGAACAAATTATGCTGCCACTCGTCTTATGCATAAAACAACCAAAATAATAGTATCCCATGGGCCAAATAAAATACCACCATCTGAAGGATCTACTCTGATCGTAATTTGGCAGTTGTTAATAACTAATTGACCCTTTCGATAATATTATTAGTTATTGAGGTTCTAGAACACCCATTTTCAACATCTTCGCGCCCTCCCTGGAAACGCTTGTATCACTTATAAACGCTTCTTTTATTTATAGAAGAATTACCAAAAGCAGCATTTACCATGTCCAGTACTGTACAGCACTTTATATTATTCTTTACACAAAAGTTACAAGTAAAAAATTGACAGCTAGCAATAAACCAAATAACCAGTATAACCAGTATGAGTATGAGTCAACATATCTTTGGGAGAAATATCTACTAACAAAATAACAACAAAAAATTGACCGTTGGACTTCTACAACCCGCGAAATTTAAAAATTCTGCGTATTACCTGATCATACCTCATAGATTACAATTCTAAAAATTTAAAGTGCTTGTACATCAATTTAAAATTCGACTATGATTTTATTACTCATCCTGTAGCAACATATCACATAATCTTATTATTATTTTTTTTTTGAATAAATTTGATTGAAAAAACAAATACATATTAAAATATTTGACGAGCTATATTTTTTGTCATTTAAATATTGAATCATTTTATACCGTTTTGTCTGACCGTAAGTGAAACACGAATTAAACATTCTCGTTCTAGAATACGTTTATCATAATTATAATACACTATGTTTAAAAATCAGTATAATTAATTCCACAATCTTTTGCATAAATTCAATGTACAAGACTGAATTATTTTGAATTGATTTGCCTGAATTATGTATATGTACGTTATTTGGTGTCATTACTTCTAATTCAACGATTTGTTTATATTTAAGTTTAGTGTTATAATACTTTATATACCTTATTTTTTATGCAAAAACATCTCTATATTCATACTTCTACTTATAAGGAATATCCAATTGTAGTACCAGAATTTGTTACCGGTTAACTGATTCAATATAAATTAATTTAATTATTTAATTATTAATATAATATAAATCGTTAAATAAATTCAATTCGTCCCACCAAAACTTATAAAAAAGAGAGCGAAGAAAGCGGACAGAACAGCAAAAACCTCATGCGTATATTCGAACGTCATTAGCGACTTTCTGTTCGACAAAACTAAAATAGAGAAGAAGTAAGTAGCTATTAATTTCGAGAATTGGGATGAAAAGGATATTATAAGAATTAGTTTAAAAATTGAGGCAAGGTGGACATCTGTTTCTGGCGTTGATAACGCGTAACGCTATGCCAGAAACACGTGTCTACCTTGACTCAATTTTTAAACTAATTCTTATAATATCCTTTTCATCACAGTCTTAGAAATTAACACTTAATTACTTACAATTCGTCTTACTGCGTAAAGGTAAATACTACTTACATTCTTCATTAAAATAGAGACCATTTCGTGTATTCAACCATATATTTAAAACACTAGTGGCGGATTTAGGAGAGAGAGAGAATAAACCAGTTCAAACAGATATTTTATTC
>WYDF02286676.1:0-16623 GCA_009867245.2 Adranes taylori
TGTTTAATCTTATACCGCACTGCGCTCAAATGGTAGAAGTACCAATACTGGTATACACCGTATTAGAGTGAGTTAGGTAGAGGAAGAAGTACAACAAAGATTGATTATTTTAACTCACGAGTCCTTATCCAAATTTTCATTCTTTTTAAAAGTATTATTAGAAATGCAAACAGTATATAAAACTCAATGCTATTAGGCGAAATGAAAATAAATATGTTAGGCGTGGAGTATTATTAAAAAAACGGTTTATTCAGTCAAAAATTATAAATTTGATAGAAATGAAATATCACGTTAAAATTTTTAAATGTGTTGCATATAAATTCAGTAATATTATAAATATGTTTTGAAAAAAGTGAACTCACTTTTAAATTTTGTAAATATGTACATATATATATATATATATATATATATATATAGTAAAATGATTTAAATAAAATAGTTAGAAAAGTCTTTTTAAATAAAAATAAATTATCAGGTAATCCTGTGCGCAGTTCAGGTGCAGTAGGGGTCAGGTCAGATAGATAAAATCTGTTGAGAGCAATTCGGGTGTTGGATTAAAGACCTAATTGATTTTGTGCGCAATTCAGTTGCACCGAATGGAACTGGTGGTGGAGGGCTTTCTCGAATATAAATAACGTCTGTAGATGAAACTTCTGAATATGTTGAGTTTGATATGGGACATGAAAATTGTGAGTTAGAGGTTACTTATTTCAAATTAAAATTAATCACTTATTTTATATGTGAAAAGGAAGTCCAGGACGTAAGCAATAGACGCGAAAATGTGCTTGCAGATTTTAGATTTTCGGTGGAAGTTCGTAAGAAAAAACTCGAATTATTGAATCTCCGTATCGAGATTCTGAAAGAATAGTATAGAATATAAATGGAGCAATTAGAGAAAGAGCATAAAATTTAACAAGATATTTTACATATGAAAAAAAAATAAAGGAGAAGCAAATTAAATTGCTCTAAAATATAACTTTATTTTCTTATATCTTAACTATAGTTACACATAACTTAAATATATTGCATAGTAGCAAATTTTTATGACCTTAATTTAATTCTACTGTAGATAGATTTGTACAATTAATATTGATAAATAATGGATTTTATTAAAGATGGTTGTATCCTAGATGCGACGTAAAGTTGTGTAAGCATTTTAATTGATATACGAATTAATCGCCGAAAAGTAAATTAACACTTTCGGCTAAACTTTTATACATAACAAGAAATGTAACTTGAATCAGTTTAAACATGACACTTACATGTTGGGCAAGCCTAGTATTATTCTCGGGGAACGTTAAATGGCACTATGCACGTGTGCCTCTGTGTATATAAATATATATATATATATATATATATATATATTAAACGTTTAAAGAAAATAAATATAACTAATATTTCTCTTTTGGCGGGGGTATATATTACAAAGTTTAAAGAAAGTGAATTTATTTAATATCTTTCTTCAAACGAAAACAAATATTTTCAAACGATAAAGTTCAATCCCTAGCCACAAGTAAAGACCCAAAAGAACAAACGCATCATAGGTTAGTATATTAGTTTAATTGTATATAAATTAAATTATTACTTACAAAATTCAGAATTCAATGTATGTAAAATTTTCTAACATAATTAATTTAAGTTTTCACACCCGCTTCACCACCAAAGAGCAAGTGTGATACTAACTATTGGCGACAATTAATAACCAGCTATGCACGTTAACATAATAATTTTATTTAGAGAAAATGCTATAAAAGCTATACGTGTAGCGTTTAATGTTCCTACTAAAGATTTACTTGGTTTTATGTAGTTCCCAGTTACAAGTAGAATATTTAGAACTAAGATTTATAAGCGATAATGCCAAAATACAAAAACATATCCAATTATGTAATGAATATATTGAATATACTTAGGGCGTAGTCTATTAACTAATAAAAGACTATTTGGAGGTTTCATTAAATTTATATAGTAATAAAATTGAAAATTTAAAAAAATAAGTTGTCACCTTGCTTGGTTAAAATGAAATATTCAACCTTAATAAAGTAAAATACGTTCCGTACATTAATAAAACAATTCAAATAAATACAATTGATTTTAACATATTCTATTAGTCAACAAGAAATTTATTTTACATACAGCACCAGGGTTTATAAATTTGCCAAATAATAAAACAGATACTGATAAAGATTTATTAGATTTACATAAATGTTAATACGAATACAGGACAGTTTTCCTCCCAGCCCAAAATAAATAAACTTGCCAAATAATAAAACAGATACTGATTAAGATTTATTAGATTTATTTAAATGTTAATACGAATAAAGGACAGTTTTCCTCCTAGCAGAAAATAAATAAAAGAACAACCAAACAGCATTTAATTAATAATAATAATTAGAGAATGAAAGCTGGGTTGACTGACAACATATAGTAAAATTCTGATTTATTGCTTGTTTGTCAGCTTGTAATGAACTGAAAATTTGTTACATTCTAATAAACGTATTTACTGAGAATAAAATGAAGAAAGACTTTAGGTGTTTCCGTTCCTCAATCAAAATTTATAATAAATAAGTGCCTAGACACATTTGAACATCTGTCATTATTTTCACAATAACCAATAAAAATAAATATAAGGAAAAACATGCGTACGTTAAAACTGTTAAAATCTTACTAACTGGCTAGTTGCTAAACTGATCAATTTTTAAGAAGGGTCCTTTTATACTTTGATCTCGCCTCATCCCGTGATATTTCGAACCAAGTTTCTGTAAAAGTTTTTTGCATTCTATATCTTTCTTCTACTTATTTGACACCTACTAAATGATTTTTTATTGTCTCTGTCCAACAGCCAGTGAGCAAAAACTTATTCGCGCAAAAAGAACAATTTCTTTTGCCCTTTGTTTCTAGTTTCTTTCATCGCGCTAGATGTCCTCTCGTCTATCTCTGCACGAAATCTATCTCGTCTACAATATAAAAGTTAATCTTTTTTGAGTTTTCATCTTATCTGGTGATCGATCAATATAATCAGTTCGAGTCGAATTAACGTTAATGTAGGCTTGATCGTTGTAAAATGTTCAGTATGGCTAGATTTTACAAAAAGTTATTATTTCCGAAGCAGTTTATCGGCTAGATTAAATAATGTGGGAAAAAAGCTAGTCGCCTATGGGTACTTTTGCCATAAATAAGTTTTACAGGTAAAATATAGAACTAATCATTGATCGTTGATTGAACCCTATTGCATTTCATTAAATCTTGAACAAATGCTTTTACAAACGAATCCGAAGCCACTGATGTATGTAACAAGCGTAGTGGGTAAATGGGGTGATGTCGTTGTTGGTGTATGTGTGCATAAATAGAGTTGACTGAGAACCAATCAATAGATAACAGAACGTGCTGTTCTGTTCGTGCTGATCAGTGAGAATAGATCATATTGCCAAATCAATAGTAAGTAAAAGCATACTAGTATGCTATTTTGTGTACTTGTATGCGTAAAGGAAATTTATGTGATTGGATTTACTTACATTAATCATGGCGCTAGCAACTAGAAAAATAGAGTTCAGGTGCATATATTGGAGGAACTCAAATTTAACATAAGAAGTAATGGGAGGTATCGAGCGTAATCTTGGAAGGAAATTATATAGCCAAATAAATAAAAGGTACACAGCTCCCACAGAGGAAATAGTTGGTTATAGAATAAATATCTTGCCGATCTGGGGCTTGAAAATAAAATCATGAATATTAAATTATATAAAATCATAATTAATTCCAAATTAAATCAAGAATAAATTACATTTTGGAATAAGTATCAGTATTTATATATGGGGCATAGTACTGTACAGTATTCAGTAATAATTAAATTGTTATTTTGAGTTTAAATGCTTTGAATAAATTAAATTAAATTGATTAGGCAAAATTTTATTTATTGTGGTAAAGTAAATTGAATTAATAAGGTCATTGTGTGCATTTCTAAGAATATGGTTGTGAGTATGAACGTCAGAAACTGTAAGTAAAATAATTTTATAAATTATTTGGGAACCATAATTTTAGTTTTTTAGTACGGAAGCGCCATGAACCAATAATCACAGAATTAATTTATAAAGTCCAAATCCTTTGGTGAGTCTAATTCGTAATTAACTCTATTAGGTGTACTCAGGTTAATTAAGTTTAAAAGTGTCACAATTAAAATATCGTTACTGTATTTATCTCTAAAGAAAATCTCATTCAACCTCTATCACAAGTGTCGTAATCGTTTAGTTCAGTTGTTGTTACTTCTTGCGTTGTTGTCCCAATGATAAAATTTGTGCAAAGTTTTCCTTTTATTCAGGGGTTGTTAATAAGCGAGACATGATTAAATTTTAACCCGTTACATGCTTTTTTGTACTTCAAGTGTTACTCAAATTACTCCGTACTTAATATTTTAATTTTGTAATAAAAATATTCTACAGCTTCAAAAGTAACCTGAACTTGAACAAGTTTATGAAACTGACTCCTTCGTCACGAATTCCTTCGTCACGAGTTAATTGTAACGAAAGCTATTATTTGCTTTCCCTGCAATATTATGCAGTTATCAAATCCAACAAGCTACGACTGTTGTATATTTATTGATGACAGTCACTTATATCCTTCAAATGAGATTCAGGAATTGACAAATCATTAGATTGAGAGGCAAAATGTATATCTATTTAGTTTTTAGTAAACCCCTCTGCAATGTTTGTCACACACGACTCCTTGGCTTCATAATCGCAGCCAAAGGTGAAAGCTTAACACGTTCTGTTCATCACGTTCTTTTAGTTCAATTTCGTTCCGCATTATCATTTTGAATATAATTCCATTCCTTTCAGTGCAACAAATATTTTCTCCTATACATAGACAATATTAATCTCTTAGTGAAAGCGGATATGGAAAATCGAATAAAAGTATAACCACCTTTTACAACTGTATACAACATTACTGAACTTATATGTTGTATATTCTTTCGCAACTGTATACAACATATACGTTAACTCATTTTTGTTTTGATCGTACGTTAATTCCTGTGCAAAATTCAAGTTTAAATTCATACCTACTTTCTGGTTTTTTGTTTCCGTATTGGCCATAATAAATCATAGTATAAAATTGATTAATATAAGAAATTTTTTTAAAAATACGTTAGTAACTTTTAAATAATTGCACGTATAGCGTACGCGGAACGCGAAAAGCAGAAAAAATGAAAGAAATAAGAAATGTTATACAAGCATGGGCTGCTTGAAGGCATTTATATTCGATAGTGTAACGTCTTTTTCCGATAGATGAAAAAAGGACTAGTGGTACATAAAGTAACGTGTGGAAGAGAGAACATTATATACAAGTAAAATGCTTACATAAATAAACAGTGGAACGTATAGTGATCGCCACATAAATGATATTGTACGCTGATAGACAATAAATGAGTATTTATTAAATAAATTATTACAATCTATACTATTTTTCAATAACTAATAGAATAAAATCAGAAATGCAACGATCTCTGTACAGAGAACGAAAACATAAATGCTCTTTTAATCTGGTATATAGCTCCGTACAGACCTAAAATATCTATGCAATTCTAAGATATCTATTAATAAAGCGACTTATTCTATTGCTTCGTGAAAAAGAGTTTAGACAAATAAAAATTCTACAAGTGCAAAAATATCTTATATAAAGAAAAATGATTATAATAGAATGAAGGTTTAAAGCTAACAACAAATTTTATCTGTAGGATGTAGCCTGCTAATCGTGTTACCGCAATTTCCGAGGCTTCTGACCCGAAGACGATGGTCTACTTGTCATGTGCAATTGTATCTTCCTCTGTAAGCATTATACTATAATGACAGATGGAACGATTTTTCCCCCATTGCTCGCACACATATACAGAAAATCTTTATACTTACAGAATAATTCTAATTAGACACACTAATTATAAATGGTTCCTTTTAAGGTGTTTTTATTTCTATTTACAAGTAAATAACATAAGAAATGATACTAGTTTGTTAAATAACCCTAGAAGCTAACAAACGGATGTAAAGGAATATGATAAATAGTGTACTTTTGTTACATTACCCCCCCCCCTCCCCCGCGCGCCATGTAAACACCCATTCATGTAAACTTTCTGCTCAGAAAGTCAAAAGTTCTAACCTGACTTCAAAACTACTAAAGCTAGTTATTTTTTATAAAATTTTGCTTGACTAGAATTACTCACAATACTTCAAGTCTAATTAGATAGATCATCTTATACTATAACAGCTTAAACACTAGAATAAGTAAAAACACAAAACAGTAAAATAAAGTTTTCATGATTGTTATGCATGGATTACAAGTATATGCAAAAAATTATTATCAAAACTTTTGAGCGTCTAACTCTCTACCTGTAACTAATAATTTTTCGACCCTAAATATTAAAAGCAATAAAATAAGTGGGATGTCATTTTAATTTTGTATATAGCCAATTGGAGGGCGCAAGCAACAAAACATATGTTTTCGAAATTAACCTCAACATTATATTAACACGTGCTGAAAATTTCATCAAATACAACAAGTGGTTTACTCACAGTAAATTTTTAAAGTTGGTAAGGCGTTCAGAGACAGAATTGAATCGAGCGCATTACCAAGCGATAAGTTTTTACAACGGTCGAAGAAGTTTATCGCAACAACAATATCTTGCCGGGTTGGTTGCTGTTTATGGTAATGAGGCACCACATCAATCGAGAATTTCTCGCTCATACTCTGGATTCAAACATGGACGTAAAAATATCAGCGATGATCGTAGGTCAGGTCCACCAAAATCAGCTGTCACCCAGGGAAACTTTAATGATGCGCGCGAGATGATTAATGAAGATCGTCATGTAACTTACCGGGAGATCGAGAGTTGCATGGGCATTTCTATGATCTCAATCCAAAAGATTTTACATGATGAGTTGTGCATGAAAAAATTAGTTTCTCATTGGATCCCGCATCTCTTGATTGAGGAACAAATGGCGGCTCGTGTCAGTTAGTGTCGAAAAAGTCTGAATCCTTTCAGCAGAGGCCACTCCAAAAATGTGTACAATATTGTCAGTGGTGATGAGTTTTGGGTTTATTGTTATGAACCCGAGAAGAAATGTCAGTCTACTGTTTTTATGTTGCAAGTTGAGGAGAATCCAACCAAATTCATCCATTCCCGAGTGTGTCTAAAAAGATGCTTGCAACTTTTGAATCAAAATTCGTACATGTGGTTACAATTCCTTTACAAACTGAAAGGCCGAAAACTTTTGATTTGTACACGACCGCTTGTTTGCCAGAAATCATTTCTGAACTGCAAAAAAACTAACCCACAGCGTCGGATCATTCTTCACCATGACAATGTGAGTGCTCAATCTGCTCGACAAACATTTGAGTTTTTGGAGCAACAAAACATCGAATTGCTTCATCATCCTCGGTACAGCCCTGACATAAGTCCTAATGATTTTTTTACATTTCTCACCATCAAGAATGCACTGCGTGGTCAACGATTTCAATCACCTGAAGATGCAATCGATGCTTTCGAAATTATCATTTCAAGCATACCCATTGAAGAGTGAAACAAGGGCTTTGACAATTGGTTTGAGCGAATGCAAAAGTGCATCGGCAATGGTGGCAAGTACTTTGAAAAACAACAAAGACTGAAATTTAAACTATTGCTTTTTGTTAAAGCTATATGCAATATGAAAAAGACATCCTCGTATTATACTAGTACATAGTCTTAAAGTTACAAGTACAGTAAATCCTTGCCCACTCGGGTTTGCGTAACACGGTTTTGCATATACACGATTTCTTAGTTATGTACAGTATTTCTATTTCATTTATCCAACGCGCGAAAATTTAGTTAACTATACGCGACTGTCTTGCCAAGCAACGTATCCTTTTAAGGCCCCATACACAAGCGATCAATAAGTCCAATTGGTCCCGCGTCGGTCGATCCAAAAACTCACCGTGTATGATGGAACTCGGATAGACTCGTGGACTTGAGCCGACAGTTTGAATATTTAGCACGCCAAATATTCATGATGCCGAGCCGTCTGTCCAGTGTTTGGCCTGTCCGTGTGTGACAAATGTAAAGCCGAATGGAGTGGAGCGAGCCAATGGACAGATCGTGTATGTGCCTGCTCAATCCAAAACTTTGATTATAGGTGATTCTTCCTTTAATTATAGGTGAAGGCATCATAGACCTCGTGTTCTGATGCAGAAAGTGTACACGTACCAAAATGCTGGTACAACAGAAACTTCAGTTTTCTATAGGACCAGGACATATCAAGGAAAGTCAAACTTCATCGTCAATAATTGATGATCTATTTGATGAAGAGGTAAATAAAAGTAAACTATTTCTTATATTATTTTGTTTTATCACCTAGGCTAAAAACATTTAGGAAAACTTTAACAAAGCTTTAAAAGTACCTATAGATTAGTATAAAAAAGAAAAGAATATTGATATAAGATACGTACAGAACCTGGAAATTTTTATATTGACTCTTGCCAAGGAACTTGCCCTTCACCAACGAAATAGTCTGTGAACATTTCGCGAACTAACTTTGCTATTGCCTGTGAATTTTTTGTTTCTGTACGTTGATTGTTTTGTACCATTTAATATTCCATTTGTTCTTGTCGTTCAATTTTTTTCGGATTGTATGTAGGACGATTCTTTCTAAGAAAGTTATGTAGAATAGAACATGTCAGTACGACATGTTGAGCCGACATGTTGGTCTTGGATAAGACAATATCGACTTATCCAGTGACAAATTAATAGTTTCTACTAGTACTCGGGAGCGGTACGCCATGATTCCAAATGCATTCTGCTTGACCTTGGTAACCTATAGTTAATAATTCTTTGTTGTTTAGTCAAAGTTCGTTGATTAAATGGCTTCATAAAGTCCTTCCTTAACGTAAACGGCTCAATTTCGGCAAAAATTTTGGGAAAAGTGAAATTTTTCGAAACAGGTTTTGAAGGAGGTAGGTTGAGTTGGTCATTGTCAGTTTCTCGTACAACTAGGAATTTTTTATGGCACTTCCATCTGATATTCTACCATTCGTTCCAGCATCAACCATATAAACTAATCATTGGCATTAACACATCCCATAAGTACAATGGAGTGAAATTGTTTGTAATTATAAAAATACGAATTGCTTTCTGGAGGTGGTTTGATTCTGATATGTTTACCATCCCAGGAGTCAAAGTAGTTGGCAAAATTCCATATATCTTGAAAATCTTTAGCGATCGCTCTCCACTCTTCGACGATATTACGCATCTGGAAAATTAAAATATATTATATTGATTTATTGGTGTCATAAAACGCTGTTTCTACTAGAAAGAGGTATCACGGCCAGGTAGTTCATATTCGTCCTGGTCGTCCACCTTGTCCTTCAAATGCCCCCCTCCCAAGGCAGATGCCATTTAAGAAAAAAATGCAAAACGGATGGATGGAGCCATTCTTTCACCAACACCTGTCAAGGTTGAAAAACCTTACAGGTGTTTCAACGTTGAAAAACCTTGACAGGTGACAAGGTCAAGGTTGAAAAACCTTGACAGGTGTTGGGAGAAACTGTGTTTCGGAGAAACTGCAATTAATTAAAAATTCTTAAATCCCATATCGCAAAAAATTAATCAACGATGCCATTTTTATGGCAGAAATGGAATCATTAAATATGACATCAAAAATAGTTTCAGAATATCAAACTACTTCCCCAGTACTTCACTCACTTTCTGTCCAACCAGCCATCTCATGCACCCCGACACCACCAACAATTGACATTGATCCTGTTGCCCTTGGGATGCTGACGTACTACGGTGCCACTCAGCAAGATTACTTTTTAATGCATCAATTATTATGTAGAAACCTCTGTGTAAAAGTTGTACTGACATTTTTTTTTATTTCAATTTTTAATAAAACCTTAAAACAAGATAATATGTTTAATATTAAATTTATTTACCTTTTTGCACACTATGCAAAATCGCTTCACACGTATCAGGTATTATATTTCCAGGATATTATATTATATTAGGATATTATATTATAGGCCTGGGGTGAAATAGCTGTAGGGAATTTCAGATCCTCATAGGTACATCCACTTGCTAAGTAACTAAGAGTCGATAGGAGTCGATCTCTCGTGTGGTGTGATGGCTCGTCTCATGCTACTATCATTTCTCTTGATTAATGGGGTAACCTCTTGAAGCAAATTATTGTACGTGGTCTGATGTCTTCGAAGATAATTGCGCCAATTAGACGGTTGAAGCGAAAGTTGCTGGACCAATTTTACATAACTTAATTCTCTTCTATTTGCAAGCCATTCTTTCTGCCATTTGGGTTTTGGTTTTCTTTGTGTAAATACAAGCAGTAATACCATATAAAATTTTTAAAGACTACAAAAAAAGAACTATAATTTTCAACTCACGATGACCGACTGAGGCAGTTGGCATTCTGGCTCCATGGATTGGTCGTGATTGGACCCCTTTTTTGACTCTAGGTAAACGAACTCGAACCAAATGGGCTGGGGCCGTTTGGCCCGCTCGTGTCTGAGGCCTTTAGAGATATGCACTAAGGCATGCAGCAGATGATATCTGGCACCTTCTCTCACCCAGCGGCGTTTGGCGTGCGCCGGCCAGTGACAGTCTACCTCTGGCTTCCGAATGCAGCGCGTGCAATTCCTTCAAAGCTATACCCACGTTTTTATACGTTTTATTCCAGTTTCTTTATTACAAAAAAATATGGTAACTAAGTGGAAGAATATTAATGAACCGAATAAAGCGACAAAGAGGTGCAATGTTTTAACGTTTCATGAGAAAAATGAAATTTTAGATAAGTTCGGACATTGCAAGGAATTTGAATATCAACGAATCAAGCACACGAGACCTGTACGGCAAATTGAAGAGAAAATTCTAGCTATCATCAAAGCTTCAGCCTACATTTCGGCAAAAGTTGCGCAAGTACCGAGAAGAATTCCACAATTAGAACAAATGGAAAACCATTTCATAGCTTGAATCGATAATCAAGTGAATCATTTTAAATAAAGATGGAGGTACCTCGGACATTGAATTTCAAGGAAGCAAGGTTTGGTTTTAAAACTTTAAGAAGCAATATAATTTGCAAAACATTAAGCCTCAGGGACAAGGATCTGCGGACAAAGAAATTTTCGTGAAATTTAAGCCCTAACTTTTAAAAATTATTGAAGAGAAAGGTTATGTTTTACAACAAGTATTCAATGCGGATGAGACTGGGTTATATTATAAGCCAATGTAATGGGATATTGTAATGAATTTAAATGAAATCATTACCTTATATATTTGTTGTTCTTGGAATACTCATACGTTGTCTCAATTATTGAAGATGGCTAAATTTTCAGCAAATGTATAATTTCTTTAAAAATTATTTTTTGTCAATCTAGTTATTTATATAAGTAAAAGATGTTGTACTTATTTATGTCACATTAAATTGAATTCACATTGGTATGTAAATTATAACTTAGAAAAAGAAAAGGCATTTATTTAAGTGTTGTAGTGTATTTCAAACCAAAAATTACTTAATTTCGATTATTAATTTTGATTGACGCGAATAATACATCTCCACGCATACAGTTAGCAACAAAATGAGTTTCAAAGAAGGGAGGAACTGTGCAATTCCGAAGGGGTTACGCAGAACAAACTCTATGTACTAAATGCATTGCATCTTTGTGTTACTAATTAGTGGCTGTAGTAAATGCCAAAGAGGTACCTTCCTTCATTCGGTATGAAATGTGCGACTATTAAGGGAGATAAAGAGCTCCACCTGGCGAGCGATGGACGGTTCAATCCGGCGCAATAATAAATAGCTGATCACAGATCTTCCGGCGTTAGGTTGTTGGTAATTTTTTATAATAATTAAATGTCTAGTAAATCACGTAAAAATTTGTTCTGATGATGACTCAACGCATTTATGTAAGTGTTCTTACTTAATTAGTAATTGATTATTTTGTAATCTTATACAATGTTTAATAAGGCAACACATATTCAGACCATATTTGAAAACGGGAAAGAGAGAATACGGGAGTATGTGTACACGTTTACATAGGTACATTTGCGGGCTATGTAAACGTGTACACATACTCCCGATAATTTCTTCGCGAAAGGAATTTGCATTGCACCGTTTGCGGGCTTAGCTATCTTACATATAAAATTATAGTCGAAATTATAAAATTCAGCCTGTCTATGTTTGTCTTCGCAAATCTCAAAAACTACTCTACCGATTGTCTTGAAATTTTGACACAACGTTGCAATTACTCGATGTAAGAAGAATATAAATATAAAATCCGGTAAAACGGGAATACGCGAACACATGTTCTTGAAATTTTGACAAAACATCGTATTCGAAACGTACGTGTTTTTACATACTTAATGCGGAAACACGGGCATACGGGAACATATATTGTTAAAATTTTCTAAGGCCAAATGGCTGGTCCTGGCCACTACAATTAGGCCATATCGCTGGCCGCAGCATTTAGGCCATGTCGGTGGCCGAGGCCTTGTCGCGGCCATTTCACGTCAGTCTAAAGTTTATTTCATCTCAGACTGAGCCACAGCGAAGCGTGACAGGGTTTAGCTAGTAATCAATAAATTGTTTGAATAATTATTATCAGTAAATAAATTAATTGATACGTCCTAAATAAATCCCGGAACATAGTTAATCGCGTTTGGTTTTGTAAACACGGAATTAATTTAAATTAATGAATTAATTTAATTTCATTTAAAATAAATGATGTGGCGCCGAGTATCTATCCCGGTACCTCTCGTAAAGTTCTTTTGGTCTTTAGTTTACAGTACGTCAGGATTGTTTAAGAGGACCAGTCCCTAATATTCCAAAAATCATAAGTACTCTCTCTTGCTCTGTAAACGTTTAAAGCCTCTCAACTTTCAACTAGTCTAAATGAATATTTAAAACTTGCACCAAACAGTGTAAAAATCGTCCGATAGTAGTTAATCCGTAGGATATACTAGATATCAAACAATAAACATGACAAACCGACAAGGTCGTCCATATTTTCTGTCTTGCATTTTTCGCGACTCTCTTGACTATTGGAAGAGTAAAGATCTCGCAGTTGGCTGAGTCAATAAAAATATATGTAGGTAGAGATATTGTTGAAGTGTCGTCATTTACCAGGGTCTGTTTTTTACATAGAGTACTCCACCTATATGTAGATATATAAATGTTGCAATATAAACCTATTTCACTGGCTCTAATAATGTCAGTAATAAAATAAAGTCGTATTGTTTTTAACGATATAAAATTAAAACAATTTAAAGAAAAGTTTTATTATAATTTTTATGTCTCCTATTTAACATTCATACATAGTAATAACGATTTTGTATTTAATACATTAATATAAAATATTTTATTACATATTTCTATCTTTTATGTTTAGCTTGTTCGCAATTTTTTTGAAATTGTTTAATGGAGTCAGCAGTTAAAACAGCAGGTAGCCTATTCTTTATTTGAAGATCGGTCTTGCCTTTACCTACGAAAGGGTCGTACTCAGAAATTGAATACTATACCTACATCATTTTATTGTAGCGTATAATTGTGTGTATACATATTATACCACAAGTTCGACCCTTGTTTTTATTTATAAAGAACCTTTTACTCTTTTACAACTTAAGTCATTACAAAATAATTGGGAACAGATGTGTATATTTTGTATATACAATCATCCCCCGCTTTGCGCAGTAATTTTTTGCGCGGTTTCACTTTAACGCGGTCAAGAACAATGCGTTTTTTAAAACGCGCTTGTGGCGACCCGAAATTTCTAGCCAGATGAAGAAGAATCTTGATAGGTTGTTTAGTTAACACGTTAGTTAATGGTCGCCCTTCTCGTTAGGTGGCGCTATAATATGAAATACAGAAAACATTTGACTCTGTGCAGTCGTTGTTATCTGTTGTCAAGCGCGATTGTGCATCATTTTATTGATCATGCGCCATTGCTTATTTGAATATCTGAATTTTTCAAAAAGCAAAAATTGATTGTATTTGATTGTACATATTAATTATAATCAATTAATCCAAAATTATTTTCTGCCGTAACTCATTGTGTTATTTGATATTGAATTATTAGTAGTTTTCGCTACAGTTATGTGTTTAACATTTAATATTTTAAATAAATTCTCTTATATTAACTGTTTGAACTTCGTTTTATTTGTGAAGCTGCATTTAAGTAGTTTCACAATGGGATACATTTTTGTGCGGTGAGAGGATGTGAAGATTAAATGTACACTCTTCATCGATTTCAAAATCCAACCAAAGATATGGAAAAATTTCATAAATGGCTGGATTTACTTGATAATCCAAAATTACGAGGTTTGGAACAAATGCGAATCTATAAGAACTATCGAGTATGCCATCAACATCTTAAGAAGGATAATTATACAAGGAATAGGCATAAAGCATCATTGGTAATAACATTTAGTTAATTTTCTGATCTAAGCCAAATTGAGCATTTTTATGTATACCACTGGCTGTAGAAGTAGATGATAGGATGTTACCTTCAGCATTGAAATCTAATGCTAATACTGCATCCACGGAATCCGAACCAGAAGTAATTTTGGACAAAGTTATACCAATGACCGTAACAGGCGATAGTTTAACACCTGGACTTGTATGCATGACATACAAAATACCTGTAGGTGAGATTTCAATAATAACATTTATTGGTACTGATGAAGTACATAAATTACTAACTAGGCTAGTTGTACAGAACTAATACAGAACTAACTAATACAGAACTAACTAGGCTAGTTGAGAAATAAACTACTTAAATGCGAGATCTTAAAAAACGCGTAAGTCGGGATGAAACATCGTGTTCGCGTCGTGATTATTCACATACAGCGGCATTTGAAAGATTTATCAGCAAACACTCAATACCTCATCGATACAGGGTCAAATATATCAATTTTTCCAGCAACGCCCGAAGATAAAAGAAAAAAAAGAAAAGGTAGGACAAAATTTGAATTGTACGCCGTAAACGGAACGACCATTCAAACGTACGGCGAAAAACTTTTAAGTATTAATTTAGAATTACGGAGACAATTCACTTAGCCTTTTATAATTGCTCCTATCAAAATCCGATAAGTGGTAGTGATTTCCTGTCTTATTTTAATTTAGTAGTTGACATTCGAGGACCACATTTAATTGACGGTACGAATACGACACAATTTATAGTTCACGCTCGGGTTGTAAAGGCAATTATACAAACAATACACACAGTAAATTGTAACGAAATGAATATTAGTAAATTTTTTAATTTTCAAGTCTGCTACATAAATCTCCACAAATAACTTGACCACCTCCGGTGTCTGTCCAGCCCCGTAGATTATCGGCGAAACGCTATAAAGAAGACAAACAAGCATTCCAGTTAATGCTCGATCAAAGTATATATCGCCCATCAAAATCTCCGTTAGCCAGTCCGATATATTTAGTTCCGTTGGCCAGTCCGCTACATTTAGTTCCAAGGTCAGACGAAAGTTGGTGTCCATGTGGAGACTACAGTCGACCCAATGCCGTGAAACCAGATAAGTACCCGATACCATTCATACAAGATTTTGTATTCATTTAAGGGATTTATACAGAATTAGATTTAATTCTTACTCATAAACGACCACGATATCGAGTAACGAAAAAAAAAAACTGTAACGGCATCTTTCTGATTGTTTGGATTTCCGGTAATGACATTTTTAGATGAGAAATACAGGCAGACTTTCCAACGCTTCCTGAACGAGATGCTTAACAACATGTCTTTTGTGTTCGTATATTTGGATAATATTTTGATTGCGTCATGTTCCGCTGAGGAACATTTCAAGCCTTTAAAATATCTTCAAATGATTATCGCATTACGGAATGTTCGTGAATGTATCCAAATGTCAGTTCAGCAAAAACAACTTAAACGTCTTAGGGTTCGAGATTTCGCACAATGGAATTCGACCACCCCCGACTAAAATGCAAAATATTTTGGACATACCCTTACCCAAAACTATTCAAAACTGCAGTTCTGAGTATGATTAATTACTATTTTAAATGTGTGCGCTACGGCTATGCTTGCGGCCGAAACGCAAGCATGTTTAAACGATTTACTAAAATGTTCTATGAAGCGTGACATAAATAAGACCAGTTCAGTGGTCTGAAATTTTAATTAATGCGTTCGCAAACTGTAAATCTGACGTATCTAACAGAGTTCTACTCGCATATCCAAATACAAATATGTATGCGACACTGGCGCTTTTAGCCTATGCTTATAATATCTCTGTAGGCGCAGTACTAGAAGAAATCTGTAACGATGAAGTGCAACCTCTAAAATTTTTCTCTCACAAACTTCCTAACGCAGAAAAAAATTACTCAACCTTCGACCGAGGATTATTGACTGTTTACGTAGGTATAAAATAATTTTCGTACTTTCTCGAAGGACGTAAATTTTTAGTGCTAACTGGCCACAAACAAGCCTTTGACTTTCATATAAGCCAAAACCAACGAAAAATGCGCTTAACCTGTAAGTCACCACGTGGCCTTCTATTACGTAAGTTACCACGTGGGGTGCCGATAGCACCCCGCGCAAAAACAGTAATATTGTAATCGCAATAGTGAAAAACTA
>WYDF02286687.1:0-16622 GCA_009867245.2 Adranes taylori
TATGTACATGCGCTCGGTATTATTTACAAAAGAAATTGCAAGTTATTTTGTATGCACTTCAAATGTCAAGTGCGAAATTACAATTAATGCTGTTTGAAAAATGTTGTAATTGTTTCCATTTACATTTAAAAGACATACATGCCTTCAAACTAAAGCGTGCTATCAGCGCTTTTAAATTAGTTTTTTTAACCTTTCTAACATTTAGTCAAAAAGAATGAAATATATTGTGACATGTAATTTAGTTAGCTTCAACGAGATCAATTAGCTCTTGCTAAAATACTCTCAACTTAACCGGGAATGGTAGAACAATCATTAATGATTAATTTAGAAGCGTCGTTTAAATTAGTAAAAAATTTATGGGCTTTTAATAAAATCATACATTAATGAAACTAGCAAGGAAACAATGATTTATGGAACCTCGCTTGATTAAAACCTAGAATCAATCTTAATAAAGCAAATACGTTTCAAAAATTAATAAAATATAATTATAATCAAACAGAATTGGTTTTAAAATATTCTATTAACAGCAAAATAATTTATTTTGCATGCAATAATTGTGGATGAATTTTGCGAAAATAATAAAACAAGTAGTGTTTAAGATTCATTCGTCTACGTAAATGTTCATACTAAATACTAAATACAACACAACTTTCCCCTGATTTGAAACTAAATAAAACAACGGCCAACGAATATATAATTAATAATAATAATAAGACAATAATTAATAAGGTTTTGTTTGACTGAAAGTATAACGGAATATAGTGCGGTTCCGATTTATTAGGTTTTCATAAAGCTTGTTATTAAATAAAAATTACTTACATTGAATGAAATTATTTACTCTGAATAAAATCGAAAGAACTGAAGGTGTTTCAATTTCTTAATCAACAATTTATTATATAATAATCGCCTACTCACATCTGAACATCTGCCATAATTCTCACGACCAAACACAAAAAAAACAATAAAGAAAATACGCGTAACTTCTTTAAACACTAGAATTAAATTGGCGAAGGCTGGTAAACACTGAGCTAATTTTGTACAAAAAATTGTAATTTTTTATAGATTCTAACTATTTCACATAGATCTAACTTTTCAAAAAAAAAACAGTTAAATGGACGCAACACCTTAGCAGCCAGTTTTGATCACAAAAACGAGAGATGATAGGACCTGGGAACTTTTTTTACAACTACATATGTCATTCTTTCGTGTGCGATATGGTTGGTTGTACGATCCTGATGAAATAATATCTCAATTACGTTCATTTCATTCAATTAGTTTCAAAAAAGATGATCAACATATCACGGTAACAATTGTCGTCGGCCGTCATCATTTGCGAAAATATACGTTTCGATTAACGCTCCTGCCTCCATGGTGCACGAAACTATTACTGTTTGAGGATGTATCAAAAGCTTTTGCACATCATATGAATTTTTTCTCCAGAGATCAAAGAATTCTGCTCGTTAACAAGACCATTGAGATGGAAATGCGACCCACATTCTGAACATTTTGCTAACTGATTTCAACAAACGTTTAGAACAGATTCTTATGCAAATATTATCCCTCTTTAGATGGTTATTTTCTAAATATTATTGGCTTCAAGCCATTACCAATTATTCTAATTTAAATAGAAAATAATTAAATATTAATTATTTTGCTATGTTCTATTCTGACAAAATTAAATTAACATGTACTGCAGTAAAATTATGTAATACAGATTAATTAATTTTCCATAATTTAAAATAGCCAAGAGCATTATTTGTTGTTTGAGAGATTCTGTTCAACACGATACTGATAATAATAACAAATGAATAAACAAATAGCCAACGCGAGATATTATACCTATCTCGAGACGACTGTTTGTGTGTGAAAATCTATTTTATTTGAAGAACAAGGTAAATCACAATTAGTAAGTTATGTCAGTTTAATTTTAAAATCGTTATAGTTAAAGTTCAGTTGCGTTATATAGATGTACAATTAGCCGATCATGATTTATACTCCTTTAACAAGCTCTAATTATTAAGAATGGGATAGTCGATTTTCCCGTCTCATTTATTATTAGCCTACTATTTATTTTCAGAATCCTTATGACTAACATTAGGAAAGTACTGCATCCAAACAAGAATTAATTATATGTCATAAAAGTGACCGTTACTCTGAAAAAATTTTGGCTTCACGAATCAATAAATTAGCTTAAAACAGCGGGTCAGGGTAGATGGATCCATTTCTGGCATAGGTGAAAGCCTTAATTTGTAGCATCTCTGCCCTCTAGCCTTCTGCTTTCGGTAGCATCATTGTCATTCGTTATTGAAAACCAACGACTTAGCATCCCGCATCACCCAGCTTGTTTAAACTAATTATAAAATCCTCTATATAATGTACACTACGCATTAGACGGCAGTAGAAGAAACAATACAAACGACATCTTAAACGAGTTTTAACAATCAAAGCCTCTTTGCATTAACCCCTCTAATTAATCCCTTAGTATTAACCGAATTGCGCTATCTGTAAGAATGAAGTATATTGGCATGTTTAGTTTTGTGACATAGAATTGTGTGGTTCCCCCATCCGCATAAATAATTTCTACATTTAGTTAAAACCCATCCAATTCAATCGGAATCTTAAATCAAACGGTTGTTTAGGGCGTAGTCAGAATTTATACACTTTATAATTCAACAATAATTAATAGAGCCTTTGCTTGAATAAAGCCATAGAATCAACCTTATTGAAGCAAATACGGCTCATAAATTAAATAAATACACTTCAAATAAAACAGATCAAGATCTTAAACACTATATTGATCTTAAACACTGATATCTGCAAAATAAGTTTTTACACATTCGTAATTAAAGGCGGTTTCTGAATTTTGGTGAAAAATAAAACAAATAAATGTTGATTCTGATGCAATATAGTTTTCCTTCCAGTCGGCAATATATAAAATTATGACCCATAATACTTTGAAAATCATTAATAAAGAATTGGTTGACCAGTCGTCAAATATGGGATCGACAGGACCACTTTACGTCGATACACAAAAATGAATAAAAGTATAGGAAGTATTCGACGAGAAGGGCAATTCATATAAAGCTTCTCAGATCATTACAATTCCAGAAGAGAAGCTTTTAGTAGAATATTTACTAAATTGCAGTAAAATGAACTGTGGAAACGATGTGATGAAATTAGCTTTCGAGTTTGCTTCATCAAACTCTAAAAATCCAGATAGTTGTCCAAAAACTAGTTCAGCTGGTAAGGACTGGTTCCGCGGATTTCTTTGTAGAAACCTGAAATCAGTCTGCGGGCTCCTAAACCTACTAGTTCATCAAGAGCAACCAGTTTTAATTTAAAAAAAACTGTTACCGATTTTTTTTTTTTAAAACTTGCGATTTGCTCGAGAAGAGCATAAGTTTGAATCACTAAATATTTATAATTGCGATGAGACCGGGTGTACCACTGCCCTAAGATCTTAGCAAGCAAACAATCGAGCAAGTGGGGCAGGTTACTTCTGCTGAGAAAGGAACTCTAGTCACGCTCTGTTTTGCAGTCAGTACAATTGGTAATGGCTTACCACCTTTTTTATATTCCCTCGTGTGAAATATCGGCAAGATTTTGTGTCTGGGGGGCAGAAAGGTCAGACGATGATGTATACTCCAATGGGAGGATGACTACAAAGAGCTTCTTCAAGGAACATTTCAAAAAATATTCCTGTACATCAAAATAACATCCCATCTTGCTGATTCTTGACAATCACGACAGACATGTAAGTGTAGATGTGGTCAAATTTGCTAAAGATAATGGTATAACAATGCTGGCGCTTCATCCGCACTGCAGTAACAAATTTCAACCGTTAGACGTTGCTGTTTACCTTTGGTTAAATCAAGAACAACTGGATGCTGTCAAATCCCTGTAAAACAATAACAATTTATAATATTTATGGATTCATAAAAACTTTGATGTCTCAAACGTTCACGCAAACAAACATCCTGAGTGGATTTATGAGTTCCGGCATCCATGCATTTAATCTTGATATATTCGGAGAAGAGGACTTCTTGTGTCCGGCAATCACACACAGAAATTTGTCGCATAATGATGAGTTATCGTCTGCATATTCCACTTCATCTCATAAGCGTGAAGCTCAACTTATCTTCTCCATTGATATGGAAGGTCAATCATCTTCGCAGCACGATTTCGGTAACAGCATTCCCCATTTTCCGTTTAAACCAATTATATGTGAAACTTATCCGTACTTAGGTACTGTCGCTCAAATGGGTAAGTTTATTTCAGTTTTTGTTGTCTGGACATATTACACCTCATCGAATTCTACGCTAATCTCTGCTGACTGGCTCGTGACTAGTCAGCGCAATTCAATCTTAGAGGACATAAGGGCTGGTTATCCTGTGAAGCAGTAGCCGCCTCATTACAATATTACTAGCTTAATATTAACTTGGAAATGATTTAACGCAAGACTTATTATAAGATATACGACATATTAAACATAGTCCATCAACACTACTACAACAAATAGCAAATCAGAAGTAGTCTGCGTCCAACATGACAACGTGCACTTAACTTAGTATATATACCTAAAGGACATGGAATATTTCTGTTTTCAGTCAGATAAGCTACCTCAACTCAGACTACTTTCGTCCTTTCGGTACCACTATATTAAACCTGGATATACAATATTTCTGCACCAAATGCGCAAAGTCTAGAAGTATACGTTGCATTCAAAAACTTAAAATTATACATAGAATTGTTCTTCTCTCAAGCGACGATTTGTCAACTGCAGTTGCATTTCACAACCAGACTTTGAAGTTTAATACGATTTTCTAAAAAATTCCATAAAGCTCCTTTCAGTTCTGCATTAGCAAATTCAGCATCATTCCTACAAGAATTCAGATAGGAAAGCCACCGGAGTCGCATGCCCACTTTCTTGTTTCAAGTAAGCCATCACGACCTCTCTTCCTTGGTTGAATTGCGCCGGTAACTCGCTCTTCAAGAACGGAAACACAATTGACCACCATATATTGAGTTATATACCATCCTTTACAACAAAACATTGACTGTGACCTTTCTTGCATTTAAATACTAAATGGGATATATTCAGACTGAGATGGGCCACAAAGTTAAAAAGGCCTGTTCCTAAATGATCAGAAAATAAACTATTCCTGGAACATAGTTCCTGTCATATAGTTGCTGACAATATTCCTGGAAAAATATACCGATGTAGTTTTAAAGTTTTCAAACATTGCCTCATTGATGGCTACACCTAGATTGAAACTTAGAATCGCCAAATGTTCGCGGAAACAAAATTGCATCTGGTGTAATTATAACCCAAAATATTGCTTTGGACTTGGTCGAGGCTCTTTCGAACGCATGTCGAACGCTATTTGTGGTGTAATTTTGTTATACTAAAACTTCTAAATAAATAAATTCGTAGTCCATTCTAGAAGGTACAAAGATTTTATTAAACAAAAGCAATACGTGAATCGATCGCGATTGAGCGAATTTCAAGGTGCTAAAAACACGCGAAATTGCGAATTATATAAACGCAATTAAAGTTGTTGCTATAGCAACCACCACAACACGCGTAAATTAAACTATTTATCTTACCTTATATTATTTTTTAGTACTTTTCATGTAAATAACTCATTTGTGGCAAGATATTTTATTTTTAATATTAAAAATTCACTTAAGGATAACAATAATAATAATAATAATTACCTTTATTGGCATAATTAATTAACATTTCTTTATTAATGAACAAAACAATACTCTAAAAAATACAAAAAAATACAAAACGCATAAAAAAAACCAAAACAAACAAAAAATACATAAAAAAACCTCCCGATCTGTATCCCCCCGCATGCCATTTCCTTAACACTTCTTCTACAACTGAAATATATATTATATATGTTACATGTTATGGTGTACATGTTATATGAAATATATGAAAACAGGCAAGCGCTGAATGGCCACCCCTGTTTCACTCCTCTTCTCACTTTAAACCAATCAGACACCGCCAAATTCACTCTCACCCTAACTTTCATTCCTCATACATGCTCCTTATCATTCTTACCAGTCCATTTGAAATCTTGACTTTCCCTATTCTCACACACAAGCGTTCCCTTATTATCTTATCAAAGGCAGCATAGAGGTGTACGACTCCAAATATAATTTGATTCTCTTAATTATTTCCTGATTAATCACAAAATTCATTGTAACAATGCTGTCCGTACTCCCCCTACCCCTTACAAAACCATTCTGCGTGTACGAGAGTATCCCTTTCACCCTTACCTCTTCTTCCAACCTTCCGTTTATAATTTTTGCATATAATCTATACAATCCATTCATAATCGTTATACCGCTATAACTGTGCATATTATCCCTCTCCCCTCTCTTGTATACAAGCACAATCTCTCGTTTCGTCCATTCTTCCGGCACATACTCCCTTTCCGACCATATCCTGTTAAACCGTCTTACCAATGCTATCACCCCATCCTCATTTAAACACTCCTATAATTCTACCGGAATCCTGTCTGGTCCGGCGCCCCCCCCCCTTCGTCATCTTTTGATACATATTTAATTCTACCACCTCTTCCCCATCTGTTCCTCTCGGTGCTTCTTCATTCTTTCTTACTTGTATCTCTTCATTGCATCCTCCAGACAACTCCCCACTACATTTCTCGACCTAATCGCTCATTCTTAGCCCACATTCTACTTTCTTCTCCCCCATTATTCCTCTACTTCTCATATACCTCCACACCTCACTTTCACTTTTTAACTCCCTTATCCCTTCTTCTTCTCTTTTCCTAATCCTCTCTGCTAATTGCTTTTCCTCCTCTAACCACATTCTTTTTGCTCTGTCATACTCCTCACATGCCATATCCCCTTCCAAACTTTCTCTAAAACCTCCCTCACTTCATTTTCTGTTACTTATCCATTACTCGTCCATTTCATTTACTTCATCGTTTTTCTTTACCTTTCTTGACATCTTCCCTTCTCATTAACATCCTTTCAACCTCCCTTACTATTTCTTCTAACGTACCCATGTCTTTCCAATTAACTTCATTCATTCTCTTCACCATCTCCTTACTCATATCCTCACTCCATACGTATCTAGTTTCTCCCACCACTCCCGCTTTACCTTTAATTTATCCCTCACTCCCAACACCCACAGGAAAGTGGACTGATTCAATCCTTTCACCAATTCTCATTCTTTGTAACCAGTCGCTCCCTCATGAATGACTAGATAATCCACAACAGACCCCCCTGCCCTCTGAATCTCAATCCACCTTCCCGTTCTCCTTCCGCAACACATTTCCCACTACCCATTTCCCATTTACCCATTATCCTCAACCCACTCTAAAAACTTCTTCCCCTCCACATTTGTCACCTTGTCCTTAGATTTTCTCTCAACTTAAACCTCTTCACTGCCAACATACCTCCCTCCATTTTTCCCTATTCTCCATTCCAGTTCCGAATAAGAGCTAACGCTTCCCATTCATCCGCTTTTATACTCACAAGATCACTCATCTTTCTCTCAAATGTACTCCATTCTTTATTCACATATTCCGTCAACACTAACATCCGTTTATCTTCAATCTCAATCAATCTTCTATAAGCCCCCTCCCATGCATTCTCTTCCATACCACACTGCTTGATTCCAATCCTTACCTCAGTTATTATTCCTCCACTATCTCGCTCCATTTTACTATTCCTTATTGCGCCCTGCATTTTCCAAACAAAAGCACCAGGTAACATCCTTTTCCGCCCATCTTTCATCTGCCACCCATGTCTCTACTAATCCCACTACATCAAATGTGCACAAATATTCCCTTATCTCTCTCACCTCTAACTTACCCATTAATCCTGCAACATTCCAACATTTAACTTAAGAATTTCTTGTTATTTTGAGTCTAAGATTTCAGAAATTTATTAATACCTCAAGAGTTAGTGCATATTTATTTGTTTTGCTAATAAAATGTCAACTAGCAGGTACTTAAAATGTCATAAACATAGTATAAGTATAAGGCTGATCTCCTTGTTGTCAGCAAATCACATCGAAAAGCGGCTCAGCTGGGCCAAGCATAATTTACATTACAATTGCAATAAATATTTTTGCTAATGAAGTCTCGTCCTGGGGCCATAGTCCTCGTGGAAGAATTCGTGGAAAAATACTTATTCAACCCTGTTTACGAATACTTCAATTTTAGATTTCACAGAAGAATATTTGAATGTTGTCGTCGAGGATGGAGGTTGTCGAGCGTAGCGGACGAATGTATTGGGGATGCCCTAGAAAATAAGCAAAAGTTTCACAAATACTCCGCCAGGTGTGTTTTTGATGGTTGTCTGTCTGTGTTATTCAGTGTTATTATTATGTGTCTGTCAGTGTTATTAATGTACAAAGTACTTTGAATGTTAATATTGGTACATAATATTGGTTATGACAATGTGCCTTCATTGGCTTGCATTCTAGATGAGGAAATAATATGTGCAGCAAAGGCTGTTCAGGCTTTGGATGCTGACATGCCCTTTCCAGATGGACTCATATAAATCCAATGCATTGTAATTTTTCTTCAAGAAGCCATAAGGTTGCAATGGCTGTTCGGGCTTTGGGTGCTGACATGCTCTTTTCAGGTGGACTCATATAAATCCAATGGATTGTAATTTTTCTTCAATAAGTTTGCAACAAATGTTTTATCTCGCTTGTCGTAAAATTGTCACAGGTTTATTCGCATGAGGGGAGACTCGTTGAAAAGTTTTGCAGCACTGCAACTGCCATATTCTTGATTTGGATGAGGGCTCTTGGGAAGGGGTTTTTTGATGGGCTGACGGCGTTTTTTTGCTGATGGATACAGATTTCTGTTGTTTGATTGTATTCACATATACAAGATGGCATGCAAAAACAACAGGCAAAATGACGCAGAGAAGAGACAGGAATTCAGTTTATTTAATTGAAAAGACAGGAATTCACTTTATTAGGTTTACCGATGATCTTAAGTTTCCAGGTGGGGTATCATCTGTAGCGGAGAAACTTTACTTACATTCAGTTTGGTGATGTATATAGTAGAGGCAGAGGCAGACTGGGTGTCTTGAAGGTGGCACATATGGAGTTTGTCATTCTTTTGAGATCGTCCTGAGCCGTGCATAATGTGTCGAAAGCTTTCCTCCAGAGACTTTTATATACCATTTCTAAGTATTATATTTTAGTGGCACATGGAACTTTGATGGCATTCCCTCTTGCTTTGGTTACGGTTTTAATTGCATTGTTTATGTTTGTAGATAGCCTTCATTCCGTTTGTCAGGTGGTACCGTGACTTTTTATATACCCAGGTGATTTTCTGTGCAAAATTCTTAAAATATTTTGTACCGAATGTGGGGCTCTGTTCCGATCGTGACTTTACTGCTTTTCTTCTGATGAGGTGCCAGTTGTAGAAACAAACCTGAATAGTATGGGCTCTCTTATGATGTTAGCACATGTGTGACTCACCACAACTGGCCAGGAGTTATTGTTATGAATTGACAGTTTGAGAGCTTTTAAACCAAATTTTTATTCTGACTAAAACGTATACATACATTGTCAGGAGCGACTGTCAGGTTGTGCATAGTTTTTATTGAACTATCATCAAGGGGCTGTGTATGTAATTGATGGGATATTAAAGAAACCGGAGCCACTAAGTGCATTGGAGATTGATGATGTCGTAATTAAGGCTAATAAAGAAAAATCATCAATCCTAAACCTAAAGGCAAATATCTATGCAAAATCTATTATAACAAGCTCGATCACAGACGTTGTATATCAAAAGGTCGTGGACAAAGAAACTGCTTATGATGCGTCGCAGGCATTAAAGCAAAATTTTGATGCATCAAAAGATTAACTCTTTAAAATTCCTTTCGTTGGACATCAACAGAAGATGTTTCAACGTTGAATAATGTATTAAGAGTGAAAGGAGAAGCTACAACACCAAATCTTATTTTGGTATGCAAAGTATTACATATTTTACCATCAAATGTTGCAATGTTCAATTCAGGTTAGATGCTATTGTCAAAGGATTAAGACAAGATCTTTGATGAATTGCATGCACAATTGTGTATGTTGGACAGAAACTTCATAAAAAGTAGTGGAACATCTCAACAAGAAACGTTGGTACTAAAATCAAATACAGAGAGAGAGAGAGAGAGAGAGCAATTAAGAAATTTAAACTAAGAGGGACATGTAATTATTACAAGCAATCAGGTCATTGGTAAAGTGGATTGCAGAGGGAAGACCATCGAAAAATGCAAAAGATAAGAAACAAGAAGATAAAATAGTGGAGGCTAATGTGACGCTGCTAGCAATCAGTAATGTGATTTGTCTGTGAAAATGGACAAAAATAATTAGTGGATTGACAATGGAGCAACGAGTCATGTTACAAATTGTGCAGATTATATTTAAAAAAAATTAAGTGACAACAGCAGAGAATTTTATAATGAAAAACTCAGATCGATTCTACAAGGAAACGGTATCACAAATATTAACTGCGCCGTACACTGCCGAGCAAAATGGTATTTCCGAGAGAGGCAAGAGAACCATAGTTGATGTGGCTAGAACGCTGAAATATTCAAATCAAAAATCAAAAGTAAAGAATTATGGCTAACTACATTTTGAGCAGAACAGGAAAATCATTCATAGATGCTGCTAATCCTTATGATTTGTGGATATGCAAGAAACCTCGAACGAAACATTTTAGAATAATTGATTCAAATTGTTACGCTCATATTCCGAACACGAAGAAAAATTGATAAAAATGCAATAAAGGGTCATCTCATAGGATATGATCGTGATGAACGATTCTGAATTTGGATTAAAGAAGAATTTAAAGTTATCTTGTCAAGAGATGTCAAGTTCGAAGAAAAGTCAGGGAATTGTATTGAACACGTTAAATTACCATTTCAAAATGTAATAATAAGAGAAGAAAAGATAATTCAAGATGAATATCAAGAGAGTACTCTGTCCAGTGAAGGTATCTGTCCAGTGAAGATACTGAAAGTGTAACCGATAATGAAAGAAATGAAATTCAAGAGAGAAGATCAAATACTCAGCTGAGAGTTTGGCCGTCTTTGAAAAAACCACAATATATAAACAAATTTATAATGGCGACAGAAGATTTTAGTCTTGCGAATTTAGTTGCTGAAACTTTTGAAGATGCAATAAAACATGAAGATAGCGTTAACTGGAAACAGGCAATGGACAAGGAAATTTCTTCATTACGAAGGAATCGAACCTGGGTGGTTGCAAATTTTCCAAAAGATGCCAAGGCAATATCATGTAAATGGGGGTTTCGACTAAAAACTAATGCAGATGGTAGCATAAACAAGTATAAAGTTGCACCTGTTGCCAGGGGTTTCAATCAGCGTGCGGGTGATGATTACACTCAAACATTCAGTCCAGTTGCAAAGATGACAACAATTCTAAGTGTTTCTGCAAGTAATGATGTATCAACTGCTTTTCTATACGGGCAACTTGTAGAAACAATTTATATGATAACAAGTCGCTATGAAAACGGTACCAGCAAAATATGTAAATTGAAGAAGAGCTTGTACGGTCTAAAGCAATCACCAAGATGCTGGAACAAATGTTTTGGAAACTAACTGCTCAGTTTTGGTTTTTCGAGTGGGTCACACTGATCCATGTTTGTATATTGGAAACAGAAATAGCAAACAGTTACTGATGGTGCTATACGTGGAGGATTGGTTGCAGCTACTAACAAGACTGACTTGAGAGTTTTTTTTTTTGAGAAATTTAAAACGGAATTTGAAGTCATAACCTCAGAGTTAACTTATTTCTCGGGCTTGCAAATAGAACATGATAAGAATGGTAATATCAAAATTCATCAAGAGACATATACAAAAAGTATTTTGAAGCTTTTTAATGTTTCGAATTGCAAAGCTGTGTCAACTCCAATGTTGAAGGTCATAGAAGTTCAACAATCAGGGAAAGAAAATAAAGAAGAATCATAGAAATAAAGAAGTTTCGATGAAGAGAAACTGTTGGTGCGCTAATGTATATGATGCTTGGAACAAGACCTGATCTAGGTTTTAGTGTGAATGTTTTATCCAAAACTCTTGAAAATCCTACTGCTAAAGATATATCAAGATCGAAAAGAATTTTTCGATATGTAGTAGGAACAATAAATTATGGAATCACATGCAGAACAGAAACAAACGATTCTAGCTTAAAATGTGATAGCGATGCAAACTGTGGAGGATGTACCAAGCTAGGTCGAACAAATTCAGGGGTTGTTATCAACTATGCTGGAGATATTATTTCGTGGTTAAGTCAGCGACAAGCTATGGTGTCAACTTCGGCTACAGAGGTCGAAATTGTAGCTGCACATGAAGCTATAAAGGAAATTATTTCGTTAACCAGGTTATTTAATCAAATCGCAAAACTAAAACAAGTGCCAGTTTTGCAAATTAACAATGCATCGGCAGTAAAATTGGCACCCGAATCGCGAATGTCATAGTCGCACCAAGTGTATCAACATTAAACATTTTTTTATCCGTGAAAAATTAGCTAGAAAAAAACTTGGAGTTCAACAGGTTTCAACAAATAACCAGGATGCAGACATTATGATGAAACCATTCTCCAGAACACGTTTCCAAATTTTATGTAAACAAATGGGACTATTCTAAAGACATTTTTTTAATTTAGCAAGAAATTTTTTTTTTATTTAATCGGGAAAGTACTAAAATAAATAGTTTAGAATAAAAGTGTTAAATACTTTCGGGAAATTTTCTTTTTTGGTAAGTGTCTTTCTTATCAATGAACAATAATATTCTTAAAGCACTTTCAATATCCGGAGATATTGAAAAACAATTTTAAATTTATGTTGGCAACATCGCATTTTATTAGAAATATTTAAATTGCACTCGCACGCTATGATAAACACATTTTCAAATATATTAAAACGAAATAAAATAAATTTTCCATCGCCTTTCTTGAATTTTGAATTTTTCAGAAAATACAAAATACAAGGATTTCATGAACAAAATGAGTGAGAGGTTAAAAGAAGAAGAAGAGGAAAGAGATTTATCAATGAGTTTCAGGGAACTTGAATGAGAGAATAGGAGAGATGGGATTTGGAGATGTACGTAATTATGGTGAGTGTGGTAAAAGGAAATTAAAAAACAGAGTTCTGGATGCTAAAAGGGATAGAAAAAGAGGAGTTTGTGGTAGGTAAGTGTTATATGAGAAGAGACAGAATGGGTGAGATAACATTTAGGGGACAGGGAGGAGGGTCGGTGATTGATTGTGTTTTAATGAATGAGAGAATTTGTTGAAAATATTAAGATAGGTGAATTTTGAATTTTTCAGAAAATACAAAATGGCACATTTGTGGCCAATGTCCGCAGTTAAACAAGCCTTAACTTATCGAATCTGAATAGACATATTTATTTTAGATATAAGAACCAGATTTATGTCAACAAATAAAATACATTCCATTTTATTGGAATCATATTTTTAGCTTGTATTAAATGCTTTAAATAAACATAAGAACTTATGAATTTGTCTAAGTATTCAATACCGTCTTCTATTTACTTTCTGCTGTACAAGGAAATACTTCTGTTACACGCAATTTGCAAATTTTTTACAACAATTTTGCACATTTATCTAATAGTTAGTGAATGTGTGTGTGTGTGTGTGTGTGTACTTGTGTGACCGGTAAGAGACCTTGAGTTTTTATTTGCGTATTTTTTTTCCTAATATCTCTAGTTTCATTCTTTGTCTAGCCGCTTTAGAATTGTCGGTTAAGATGTATTTCTATAAGTTAAATTCCATATGGTTATAAAAATTTAGTATGTATTAACAATCTAGAAAAGTTATATTTTTATAACACAAAATGCATTTGTCTTTATTTTATGTATGCGTTTAGATTACACTGTTTTATGTAGAATCTCAGACAATTTAGATTTTTCCTCTAATGATTTAGTTGGCATTCAATAGGAATGGACAAAAATCACAGTAATCGATTAACAAAATATCAACTTACAGAATTATACTCTCTGTTTCGTTATAGTCCTTCCATTCCAATTCCTCTTCTCAACTCTCCACAACAGCTCTCTTATCTTTTTATACCATTTCTTATCAAAATTATTCCAGTACTCCCAATTTCTCTTTCCATTGCCTTCACTCGTCCGTTCCATATTCCCATTATCTCCTTTATGCTTTTCAGTTCCTCCCATTTCTCATTTTCTAACCTCTCCTAAAATTCCCGTTTTTCTTTATTGTTCCATCTATACATCAATTTTTTCCTATATCCTTCCCTTTTTTTCTTTATCCTTATCAGAACCCCATTTCAACTTTCATTCTGCCTCAATTGGAAAATGATCTGCTTCCACTCTTTCCCCTATCTTAATATTTTCAACAAATTCTCTCATTGATTAAAACATAATCAATCACCGACCCTCCTCCCTGTCCCCTAAATGTTATCTCACCCATTCTGTCTCTTCTCATATAACACTTATCTACCACAAACTCCTCTTTTTCTATCCCTTTTACCATCCAGAACTCTGTTTTTTAATTTCCTTTTACCACACTCACCATAATTACGTGCATCTCCAAATCCCATCTCTCCTATTCTATCATTCAAGTTCCATGTAATTCATTGATAAATCTCTTTCCTCTTCTTCTTCTTTTAACCTCCCACTCATTTTGTTCATGAAATCCTCCAAGTTTTTATTCGCATTTACAAATCCAATCATCCATTTCTTCCCATCAACTTTAACATTCCCTAATCACGCTCCCTTCCATTCCTTATCTATATCTTTATCCACACCTATTCTCAGCCCCTTAACAATTTCCTCACTTGCCCTTCCATTTCATGTTATTTTTTGTATACTCTTAGCAATTTCTTTTCAACCCTTTGCCCTCATTTGTTTTCTTTAGCCTCTGAATTTGCAGTTTATAAATTTCAGCGTGTCCACAGCTCGTTCACACATTTCCGTAGGTATAGAGCGGAGAACTATTGGTATGCGTTCTTTAAGGTAATTAAAGTCAATAAGCCTTGTAGCATATACGTCAGAAATCACATGGAGTCAAATCTGGTGACCGTGCAGGCCAAACCAAAGTTCCGACCCTTCCAATCCAGCGTCTATCAAATATTTCATGTAGGTAATGTCGAACCGTTAAGGAATAATGCGGTGGTGCACCATTTTGCTGGAACTAATCTGATGTTAGTATACTAAGGGGAAGATTATCAACAACAAAATTCTGCAACATATCTAAGTAAGAATCTCCTATAACAGTTTGATGCTTAAAAAAATATGGACCAATTACTCCAAACTTAATAATACCGCACAATACATTAACTTTTGGAAAGGATCGAGTGTGCTCTCTTACTTCATGGGGATTGTCTGTACTCCAAAATTGTGCTTATTCACATTGATGTTGACATGAAGTGTGACTTTGTCTGACATATAGAACCTAAAATTAGCGTCTATGTGAGATTTCTATTAAGTGTTCGTACACGAGCAATTTTATTAGCGTCAGAAAAGCGTACCATTTATTAGCGTACCATATCATTGGAATGTGGTACGGCTTCATCTAGATCAAGAATTCTTAAGACTCTTGTACGCGCGTTTCCGGTTTCCAATGATAACCTCGTACTTGACTTTCTTGGACTCCTAACATTTTTCTTTGAACATTTATGATGTTATCTTCCGTTCGAATACTTCTTGGGCGTCCACTGTTTCACTTACAGTCATTGGTCACGGATCCAGTATGCACAAATGTCTCATTTGATTGACGGATAGTTAAACGACATAATGAAACCATTGCTGAAATTTGTTTCTTACTATTGATGGTGACCTAAACACTTCCATCCAAGCTGCTACCTTCCTTCTCTCTTCCAAAGTAAGTCGGGTGGCCATATCTAGGCTGCAACTAGAGAAAAGTTAAAATTATGTAGTACCATATAAGTGGTAACATCTATAAGTGGACCCACCTGTATATTCCATATTCTTCATTGTCTCGCTATGATCAACACTCTTTTTAGTCTCCCTTGCTTTACCCTTTCCTTTGTCTTCATTCTAAAATATTTGTCATCGATTCGCCCCTTATTACATTCATCTTTAACCCCTTTTTATGTGTCACGTTTTAACTCCGTTGTCTCGACTGTTCCTTCTGTTTCTATATGTACGTCTTCAATATACCCTCCTTTTCCTTTCCCATATATGCCACTCTAGTCCTGTCTTAGTTTTCCTCCTCATTTCATTTGCGTTCTTCTTTCCTTCTTCCTTGACGTTGTGATTTAATCACCGTTTGGCTTCCTTCATCTCATTCCCACATCTCTCCTTCTCTCATATCCCTTTCTAACTTCTGCGGCAATTTCTTTAATCTTATTTTGTATTTGTCTTTTTTGGCGTTAGGTAATCTCCAAAAAAGGATTCCGAAAAGGACTCCAATTTTTTATAACGCTTAGGTGCTCTTCCCGCCAGTCTACGCTTCTTCGGCTGTAGATTTTCTTCTGGAAAGAGATTTCTTCCTGTTCGTTTTAATCAACTTTAATGATCGTTGAAATGCTCCGGCGGGTCGGGGATCTTCTTGGCGCTTCGACAACTTCCTGCTTGTATATGGGCACCAC